>JAZBHA010000186.1:22581-33155 GCA_037464855.1 Iselma pallidipennis | reverse complement strand
TTTTTTTTCTCCTATTCTCTTATACGGATTACTGATATTCCCCCAAAATTGAGTAATTTCAACCGTATAGTTTGGATAAAAGAGGAATATGAGAAATTTCAAAGGTTTAATGTGAAATTCAACCTTTTCAGCGAACCCTTGAGAAATTCCGTTGCAGATTTCTAAAAAAATCGTTTTTTTCCCCGTTTTTTTTTATACACACACATTATAGATGTGTGAGTTTATACAAAAGAGAAGATTTGGGTCAAATCATCAGGTTTCCCTCGATATTCCGTTTTTTTTTTAAGGGTAAAGTGCTGTTTTGTCCCTACCGAATTCGTTGCAATTTTACCTACCTTGTCAATTTTTATTCATCTAAAAAAAGAATAGAACTGCACAAGGAAGAAAAAAAATGGGGTGAATTTAGGGTTTTTGTCAAGTCGACGTGAATTTTAAATCGTTTTTTATCGAAAAAAAAGGAAGGAAAAAACGTGGGAATCTTTAAAAAATTTGTGTGTAACGATACAAAGTCGTGCCACCATTTTAAATAGGAATACGTTGCATGTAAAATTTTCGAAACGTTTCTCTAAAGAATTATTATGCAAAACCCTTAAATCTATTGGTCCCTGCCAGGATCCAATAGTATGAAGAAACGGTTACAACAAAAGCTGCAACCTTTTTTTTGATATTTGAACACGCGATTTAAAAAAAGAAAAATAAATTGTATATAGAACAAAATCAAACAACACACGATGGAAGGAAGGAAGGGTTCGAACCATTCATAGTAAATATAGTATATATAAAAAAAATCTGCTACTTTACAACACGAGCTGTGCACACGCTTTAAACATTTGTCATGGAAAGGTTACAGGAAAATATTGTTGAATTTCAAAGGGCTTTGTATTGTATCGATATGCCTACAAAAGGGTACCATTGATTATTATAAAATTTTAGACGCCATTTTTTGATTTTTTTTACTATTATAATAATAAAAATAACGGTCATTTACTTTACAGTAACGCGAAAACGTTGAACAAGACTTGCAAATAAACATTACTTACAATTACGTATACTATATTTTTAAATCTGCATATTTATGTCTAATTGCTTACAGATAAGATATACGGCACGGATGACTTTACGGATCATGCCATTGGACTGCTACTTTTGCTCAACTGACTATAAATTTTGCTTATATTATCTTATTCAAATATTCTTTAATTGACCAGTCATGTGTGCAACTATTATAGAATGTCTCTTTAAATAAACCACTAATTCAACAAAAATAATAATTTTAATTAATAGTACAGCTGCGACAAAAATTTCTAATATTGCAATAAAAATGAAAACTAATTATAAATAATATTAAGTAAAATGAAAACAATTCCATTTCAACAAATAATACTAAAATTGAAACAATTCCCTCTCCAAACAACTGGCAACTGAAATTAACTTTTCAAGATTCTCTACCGAGTTTATTAGAAACTCGGATTGTCAATAAAGAAAATTATCAATTAAATTCTTTATAATTTCAACAATCTTACAATATAGAGTTAATTTCCCCCTTGTAACAGTTAAAGAATTAATTATGATATAAATCGATTCTGTAATTAATAATTTTCGAAGTATTTCTGTACAATTATTAGACGAAAACTAAAATTAAAAAAAAACAATTCTTAATAATCCTTGTCTCGTAGGTACGGTTCAAGAATTTTAAATTTATTAAATAGATTTTAATTTTAGTTCTTTGTTGTTTTAATAAGAAAGGGGTTTCAGGTTTTCGAACATTTCCTCAATTATTAAGAAATAAAAAAAAATTTAAAGCAACCCTAAACTTTATAGCAATTATAAAACAGCTGGACAATTAACGAGAACTTCCCTCAAACGTAACATTTAATTCCTCGATTTTCATTAGGAATTTATCAATTTTTTGTTGTGTTATTTCCTTGAAGAAGCTGATATTATTTCGAAATTTAATTGAGAAGTTGGAAATAAATAAATAAATAAAAATAAAGGATGACAAGTTTTATAGTTGAATGATTATTATTGTCCATATAATTCGATTTTTTTGTACAAAAAATATTGATATCTTCATTATTCTTCAATTTTATTCTTATTAATTCTTCAGTTTTTCCTTATTGAATCTTTTATTGCACTTTTCTTATCTCTACAGAAAGTTCTAGTCTTCAGTTCTTCCTTTTATTCGTTGCTTCTCTCGTTTATTTTATTGAAACATCATTTCTAAATAAAAATTATCAAATTTATTCAATAATAATAGTTTTCCTGGGTACAATATCCAGTCGCATGCTTCACCCTCCATTTTATTCACTAATTTTGTTTTAACAAAGAATAGAGAAATCGTCCTGTTACTGATCCTGTTTAAAGTTTAAAATGAGCATTGTAGAAACTTAACCGTTTTTTTTTTTTGGCTCCACTGTTCCTTAGACTTTTTTCTTTTCTTTACTAATCCCAACGTTTCAGATTGAATCTTCTTTAAGACGACAAACACCACCACATCATCATCATGGTCATGACAATAATGTTGAAATATTATTTCAGGTTCCAATATATCTTTATATGCTAGAGGTTGGATTTATATTCTGTATCAAAAAAAAAATCCGTCACGAATCGGCAGATTTTACTCCTAACTATACTCAATGTGTGTATGTTATGTTGTTTATTCAGTACAGCTGATGTGCAAAATCTAGGGAGGTTTGCCAACTATATGGTCAAAGCAAAAAAAAGCACGAGACAACGACACACAGAGAGAGAGGGGCATGTTAGAGGGTTATTTCTGCCATTAAGGGTTGCTACCCCAGGTAAAGATAGTGGTACGGGCGTGTGTGCACAATAGAACCACATGCTTTTTAGATTGTTAAAAAAAAAATTGGTAAATAACACTTTTGTAACGGCATGTGGCCAATAGTATTGTGGCCTCAAAATTCAACACATTCATTTATAATAATCTGGAAAGTCATTATATTTTATTATTATTATTTGATGTTATTTTGCATACATGCAATTTTCAAGCATGAATTTGAATAATTTGAGGAAAATAAAAAAAAAAAACGAAGTAGAGATAACAGCGAATATAGTTAATTATAATAATTGGAATCTACATATGAAACGATATGTTCCAATTTAAAATTCTGACAATCGTGTACGGATGTAGCTATTATAGATATAATTAACACGGCAGGTGAACTAATTAAGTTCCAGGATTCATACTCGATTGTCTCGAAACTATTCCACTGTTGTCTGGATGTGGAATATATTTTGAAACTGTCGAAAAATTTCGCTATTGTTTGTTCGATATTTTAACCATACGGTTTGTTTCTTTCTACTACTACCATCGTAAAAGAAGCATCCGTCGAAATAGCAAATAAGAAAAGTAAACTAGATGATCGAATGTCGGGGAACAAAACCGTCTCAGGCACCCGTTGAGCACGCGTTGCCATTGGGCACCACTCACTCTACCTCTATCCCTTATCATGTTAAGGGTTGAAATCTTATATATCTATATACAGGATAGAGTGTACTATGGATGGAACGAAAGGGATGTTCATAAAAATGTACATGTAAAACGCGTTAGGTCGCGCACGCGTCCCACTTTTACATAATATCGATAGAGATATGGGCGGGATACGCTTGCGCTATGTAAACTACCCCTTTCACATCTGCATACTGTTAAAAAAGTCAGACCCAATTCGAGATGGCGGCCAAATCCTATGTAAATCGTTCAGCCAATCGGTGTGGTAAAAAAGTCTGCCAGATTTATACTCTTTGTTTGGGAGATTTGTAAATTGTGAAGATTCTGCACCATCTATAATGTTATTTTGAGCAGAATAAAGTATCACCAACTTATGGGGTAATCATACTGTGAGGAAAATGTGTATTTAAGGGGGTGGTAACTGGAATTGTGGCAAAAGCTCTGATTCAATCAGCAATTTGTTTAAAGCGTATGAAGTACGTAACGAATCATACTAATTATATTGTCGGTCAATTTCCATTTGAAATGGAGGTTTTAATTATTTCCAGTTAAACTAAATGGAAATTTGTATTTATTTTATTTTATTTGCAAATATGTGGAATTTAATGGAAAACCATTTAGAAAAGTAACGCAATATAAATGTTAATACTATTCACTGATTATCATAACAATAATAGCAATGTTTATGTAAGTATTATACAAAAATCCATTAGGAACGCTGATAAAAATCAAGATTTCCAAAATGTAAAATCTAATAATTTTCCCCTCTCTCTCTCTCTTTCTTAAAAGCTAATCAAATCTAACTTTCTAAGAAAATAACGATAGTTAAATTTTAAATAAAATATAATTTTTACTTAGCTCACACGTAAAATCCCTGTGTGAACCAACAACTTCAACAACAACAACAACGACGAAAAAAAATGAACATAAATACACTCAAGCTATCATTACCAGAAATAATAATTGAGTTGGTGCTACCGCGTTGAATATTTCCTTGAACCGATTAGGACTCGTCTTCTAATGTCGACACACCAGGATCATATACCTCACCTTAGGTTATATCGCGTTTCCCCTTAAAACTAACAAAGAAAAACGAATTTTTTTTTAGATGAGACAAATTATCAAATTTTGATCCGACAACATTTGACTAAAATACAAAAAAAAACTCAATTTTATCCAATAATTCGTTAATATTAGTATATTTATACTATAATAAGTATTTATGTATGTGTGTATAAAACATGTTTTATATATAAGAAAGTGCAAAGGTTGAAGACCTGGATTGTGTTGTGGCTGATCCGGAATGGAAGCTGTATGTTCCGGCGAGTAAAAGAGAAGAACGTGTGCAAAGCGGGGGAGGGTGTGAAGAGGCAAGGGGGTTATTGATTAGTGCGACCCTAGTTAGTGCTACTGCCGCGACGCCTCCCCCGTCTCCTTTCCACACATTCAACATAATACAGACTCTCTATCCAACCAACCGCCCCACACACACACACACACACACACCGCCTCCCATAATATTGGCTGAGAATCAACATTCTGTTTACCTACTATATTATCGTAGAAAATTTCAAGATTTCTCCAATTATTGCCTGATTTCCATTAAGAGGGTGTTAATTTTCTTTTGTCTGGATTCGTTGCAAGTGATAACAGCCACACATCTTTCCACTTTAATCTCCCATTTCGTTGAAAGTTAGTAGTCAAGATTCAACATCGTCCCACTGGCTCTATGTGATTTAGAAAGATAAAAACCGAGTTAAATAAAAGTGAAATAGGGGTATTTTAGTTTGACACACACACAGGGGTGGTTCTATTCTTTTGAAGATTCTCAATTTGATTCGTGTAAAAGGAGGCAAAAGACGAAAACGAAAAAAAATGCTCGCAGTCTCGAATCGGGGGGGTTTAAGTAAATTGCGGCCATACTTTCATGGCGACCAAATAGGACACAAATCAGACGAGGAACTGTATGTTTCCTGAATGTCCAGGCACGCGGTATTTCAGGAACTGTTTACTCTTTTCGGATCAGTTCCCTTGGATGCTCCACTCGACTTTACACGTGTATAACGGACAATGCCGTAGGGCTGCTCACTTTCCATCCCTCAATTTCAGTCTTATATTACAAGCTTTTTTTTTGTCGTGAATAAGATTTTAATATTTGACTTTGTTGCAGGCAAACTATGGCTAAATGACCCGGAAATGACGTGGCGACAGGAGATGCAAATACCTACAAGTGAAGAATCGAAAATTGCATTACAAACACGACTACGACTCTCACCCAGTGAGTATTTTTATCATTAATATCACAACCCCTTTTAAATCGTATAATATACAATGAATTATTTTTTATATACACGCAATATAGATTTTGATTTTCATGATGAAAGTCACTTTTTTAGGGTGGCATATAGTCAATTTCTGAACATCATTGATTCTCGAAACATACCCCATTGACAGATTATTAGGAAACTTCCCCAAAAATTGCTGACTCACCCCTTCTTGTTAATGTCACATGTTGCTTGATCTATCCGAATTTTTGCAATCTTTATACCTCAACGAGACGACAAAAAAAAAACAAAGAGAACGACTTGCATGACGTGCAACAATTAAGAAAATTAGTTAAAGTAGTTCCGATGCACTTTTCTATCTTTTTCAAGATCAAAAGTAGTAAAAAAAAGGAGTGCAACCACTGGTAATCCTAATTAGTATCGCAGATATAACAACAATTGTAATAATAAATTTCCTCATCGTTACTTTCAACTCTAATTACGAATTTCGTTGATTTCCTTTATACAACAATATTGAATAAGATAAGTATAGATTGCCACTCGGCGACAGTTCGAGTATAATTTGATTTAAATAAAGAGAAAGTGGGCAAAGTTGTTAAAGGGGCGAATTCTCTCGTACTATAGGAGAAGAGAGTCCAGTCAATAGTGGAGAAGAAGGGCAATCTGAAACGTAGGGACAAATGGACCACGCCAGACGTGAGAATTCGATAAAGATTGACTGTTTTACCACCCCACTTTGAGTCTTTTAAAAGGGACACCATCTGAGATGGGTTATGTAAATCCTTGCCCGACGACAATCGATTGTGATAAATTATTCAAGTCAGGCTCGAAATAAGGACATTGTTTAATCCAAGAATACATTATTTATTTCTTTTTCATTTCATTAGTTTTCTTTTTCTTTAAAACAACAACAACAAAAAAGAGAAAAGTCTTGCGTGAATGATGGAAATGTGTAATCTCTCTTCTTTTAATGCAGATACGAAAATTGTCGATCTACTATGGGAGAATGCTTATATAACAAATCAATGAATTACTAACCAACTAGTTAGGTAATTAAAAATGTATTTTAAGAGTCTATAATTACGTGAATTGACTAATAAATTATTGTAATTGGATTATTCATATTTTGCAGCCCATTACATTATTATCTACAGACTGATTTTAAAGTAATAATAATAACAATTCATTCAAAGAATATGTGAATTATTCAACAATGTCTGTTCCATTTATGAATTCTTCCGATACAACAATTTTAAAATAAATTGTTAATAAAACTATTTCCATTTTGTGTTATAGAAGAAATTAAAAAAAAAATGAATAAAGGTGCCTGGATCGTTAGTCAATTAGACATTAGGTGTTGATTAAATCGAACGACGATAAATTCATCCAGATAGGCAATTTAATATTAATGCCAACCGAGAATCCTTCATCCTGGTAAAAATTCGCTTGTGCGTGCCAGTTATATACCCGTCTCTACCCATCCTGGGCCAAGTCCTTAACTCTATAGAGAGTATCTAAAATGAATTTATCTATTGGAAAAGCAGCTCCCATGTCCAGTAAGACCGTTCGAAAATTTATGTTCGAAACCCAACTAGCCCGTCCATTTTAGTCATATTCAGTTACATGTGCCGCTCATCTATTGACATTTCAATATATGTTTTATGGAATGTATAACCTGCTACAGCCATATATCAATAGGGACTATCATGGCAAGGTGGTGTGCCTGCCTAGTAGTCCTGGTCATTTCGAACATTTCGCAAACGACAAACAGGACGAAATATCCCCTAAAGACTCCCTAGCCTGCTACATATCTATATATAGTTTTAGTATAATATATACGACCTAGTCACCGACTCGCACTATACCCTCAATATACGTCAGGCCCCCCTATTCCTGGAGTCGAATATTCCAGCAGGACATTGATGTAAAACATCAACGATGACGGTATAAATTCAACGACATACTCCAGACGTGTCAAAGTTAGTTTTTTTTTCTAAAAAACGTATTTCTGGTTGCCTATTAGAATTTTTTATCACAATTTTTTTTAACTCTAATCCTATTTATTTCAGTGTTATTTCAACTTTCCGTTAATAAATCGAATAAATAACGTATCGTAAATGTCGCCGTTGCGATTGCTGCAAATAAATTGTCTCATCCCCAATTCTATATATAATTAAAAGGCACAACCCTAAACCACTCCTCAACAACTGCTAGGTTTCAGTGTTTTACTCCCTACCACGTTACTAATATATAAACAATCTTTTCTAAATACAATACAGAAATGCAAAAAATCCAACAATTTCCTTCTATAATAGTTTTTCAAATCGTAATTACTACAATTATTTTTCTACAAACGTCGTAGCAATGAATATATAGCTTTAACTGTATGATAACTATACTTTATTTGCCAGACACAATGCATTCGTAATGGTAATGACAGTGAATTGTCGCCATTTTATTGAGATAGTTGCCTTCTCTAAAGATAAACCGATAAATGGTCAAGTTTCTGTTGAACGACAACGTTGACAGTAGCCGTAGTACCTATAGTCGCTCAGGGAAAATAGGAATTAGCTAAATCAACCAGAAAGGGAAAACGTTGACTGATAATGGGAAATGAAATGTTTAGAATAATTTAAATTTCTCAACAACTAAAAGAGACTATTTTTTTTATCAATAGACTGTTTGCCCTAAAATTTGAAGTTTTCTATTTATTTATTAATGTATTTGTCTCTTAAAAAATATTTATCATGAAGGTAAAAATTTTAATCTCGTTATTATTTACTAACTTTTTTTTTTAATACCGACATAATTTCTTGCGTAGAAAATATTTTTTATAATGATTGTTTAACTTAAGATAAACTAGATAATTGTTTTATAGAACAGTATCGATTATAAATAGATAGTTTTTTTTTTTTGATGCAGATAGATCTTAACACTGTATCCTTAAATATAAATGATAATAATCAATCACCAATCAACATTCAGTATTTATTAACAATTCATATTAGTAAATAGATTCTATTTTTCAGGTAATTTATCAAAGAAAATAGGCGCCAAATTGTTGCGACATATTCTCGAAAACTTATAAATATCTATATAGAATTTAAACAAATCATACATATAATCATCTCTAAATACATAAAAGGTTGGAAACCTTATCTAAATTATAATAACAAGAAAATTTGATAATAATTTATTGGATTTAATATTTATTACTGATAAATTTATACCATTTTTTCTCAAATAAGTCCGAAATTTTAGGGTGTATTCGAATTATCGAGAATTCCGGATCAGCGGATAAGCTAAATAAAATTGCAATTTAATAGCTAAGTAATCGAACTGTATTTCACTTGATAATTTTATCGAAATTCTTTTAAGGTCCGTTGTAATTCCATCTTTCCATGCCAAGTTCCAGTCTCTTCTTTCTCTCGATGTTTGTTTAGTTAGTGGCCTTTTCCTCGACTAGAGAGTGATGTATTTCTTTTGAGTAAAACATGAGTGATTTTTCGAATGGCGAATACTTTGAATTCCTTAAATTGAACACGACTGCATAAGAAAGCATTATACAAACAATGCAACTATAGTAGGTAGTAGATAGACGACGACCAAGAGGAAGAAGAAGAAGAAGATCAAGCAGAAGAGCGGTCGGTCGGATCCTTTAGTACTTCTCCTGCTATTACTCTACTACACCACAATCATCTTTTTTCCCTGTCCGTCCATTCGCCTGATCTCTTTCTGTGTGTGTAAACTCGATATTTCAGAGGGTGGATGCTGCGCCCTTAGCATTTAAAGTGATTTTAAATCAAATAATTTACATTCGTCTCGTTTAGAAAGGGAATGAAAGCTTTTTACTTTTTACTTGATCAAGGTTAAAGCGACCTAAAAGCGACAAAAATATACGCTTTTATCATCAGAATTTTCGTAGATTACATTTTATTATTCATATTTATCTATCAAGTGGTATAATTTTAATTAATTACACATATTTTTTTTTGTGTGTTACACGTTAAGATTATCAGGAAGATTATTTATTATTGATTGATTTGACGTCTTGAATATTTCATCTATTGATTCATTTCGGCAATAATAATAATAATAAGAAAATAGATTATAGGTAATTTACGTGACATGATTAACGATAAGGAAATGATTTGCATAAATATTTCCGTAGGGGCGTTGTTTTAATGTTATGATTTAATGCAATCAACACCCAATTATCATGATAATAATCTACATATTACTTCCAGTGAATAATCTAAATACATACGAGACAAAAAAAAATGGATAGGGTAAAAAGTTTAAACAGGGGCTGATATGAATTAAACAGGTCTTTAGTCTACCTGTGTGTTAAAAGGTTAAATTGAAACGCGTGTCAAACGGTGGTAAGCCGCTTGGGACAAGTTAAGTGTTTTGAAATCCCCATGCGAAAATACTTTAAATTCCATCATCTTCCTTCTACCCTCTCCTTGTATATAGATATAGTACTAAACCCTAATTTACATCCTTTTCAAGATAGGAAGGGTGTCACTACTATACTTCAACTTAATATTTATTTGTTAAACGTGCCTGAAACACCCTTATTATTATTGTGATAATACAAAAAATCATAGTAATAGAATAAACCCTTTAAAAAAATGATCACTCTATAGAAAATTATTACATGTTTGATTTCACCGTAATGACTTGACGATTTTTTTATATCACAAAGTAATAAATGCTTTTCTAGTTTTCGTCTTAATATTTTAAATAGATAATAATTTATTATTGATGAATTGTTTTATAATTTCTGATTAGTTATGACTAGATATATTATTTTTTTT
>JAZBHA010000186.1:2033-16821 GCA_037464855.1 Iselma pallidipennis | reverse complement strand
AAACCCTATTTTACATAGCCAGTGACGCAAAAATTCTTCATCCACACTATTTAAATGCTAGTAGGGAGCCCTGGTCAGGCCCATCTGAATATGTCGATTTGATATTCAAGACATGTCCGAAAAACTTCGATTCTATAAAAACTGAGAAACTGTAGATCTCCAGAAACTGAAACAACTAAACTCCCCATTAAGTTTAAGTTCGATGAAAACGCATTAAAAATAATAAGCCTTTAGGAAAAAAAGCGATAATTGAATAGAAATTTACACAAACTGCAATCTGATAACATATGCCCTTCCTGTGATTCTGATAAGTGTCCAGCCCTCCTGATTTGTATTAAAGGTTAATACGATTTTATATTGTTGTTTATTAATTTTTGAATAAAAAACATTACGAAAAAAAACTTTGGACTATCGGTTAAATCCTCTGAATCTCAATAAATAGATAACCGTCAAGCATTACCCGTAAACGATATGATTATAAAGTTAGTTCGGGTTTTTCTTCACCCCTCCATAAAGGCCGATTAAAAAAATTAATCCATTTCAAAATGGCGTACACTATTCAAAAAAAAAACTCCCAACCCTATTGTGGTTCTTGATTGGCTAACAAGGGGTTAACAAAGCGGTCACCTTTAAACAGATCTTTGGGGTGCTGTTTTAACTGTAAACTATGTATACCATCAATCTTACTCTTCTTTCCCGACATGAAATGATTGTATTTTCCCTCTTATTTTCGACTAGTTAAAATTTAATCTGTTTTGTTTCCGTTAAAAAAAAGAAATTGCACCGATTTTTTCTTACATCTATCAATGTACCACCGATATGTATAAAGTTTTTTTGAGGCCATTTTCACGGTCCATGAATCCACTCCAAGTGACCGCTGCATCCCTAAATATCAAAATTCAGCTAGTGTGAAATTTCGTATAGTAGGGTCCCGATGCCCTGTACGCTTATCGAAGCGTTATTTACCTTATCAGAGTGTATGCAGGACTTAACACCACTGTACTGATGTATTGGAAAATTGCTTCACATATGGAGCTTTTACTTGGACTTTATCGACGATTATCACTATTTTCGATAGATGCCTTCTGGTTGAAATCAAATTTAAAAAAAAAATTGACATTTCACAAGTAAAAAAAATCTAATCGTCAGAATTGTGATTTATTGTTAGAATATTGCAAAATAAACTTTTATTATTGCACATTTAAAATGCATAATTATTTGAATTAATCGTAAAAATTTGCATTTTATATTCGATCACAATGTTATCTGGAAAATTTTATTAACTAGTAGTTAATACATATTGTAAAAAAAAAACTACTAACAATTCTATCAGTACGTTAGATTTATTGTAACACAATTAAAATGTTTCCAGATGGAGAAGTTAATGGTGATATTAGTGGAGATGATCAAAGTATCTCCAGTGACCGTCAGCATGATCACGATGAAAATTCCATGGATTCGGACAAGGGGGGCGCCCTCAACTTAGTAAGTAAAGATCTACTATCAACAATAATAACCGGGGAAAATATTATTAAATTTTTGCCTTGTGTGTGTCTCTCGTTCTCGGTTTAAATATTTGACCAAGTTAAAATGATGTAGTTGTTTATAATTGATGATATATCGAAACCTCCCTCGAGGGATGTTTATTACAAATTGTTCTCTTTCAACTCTGTTGCTACTGGATAACATTTGTTTTGTCTTAATAATATAAATCTGAAGTTGGAAACAATCTCAATTCGATTACTAAACTCACCCGCCCAATTCAAAAAAAAAAGTTAAATGTTTAAATTCTACAGGGACCGGCCTCCCCTTATGTTGTGTTCTGTGTTGTTCTATGCAGGAATCTTATCCAGTTGCACAATTGAATCGTGTTAATGCATACAATTTGAATGCATTTCAAGTCATTATAAATGCACTATAATGATACAACCACTAATTTCTCGCTGTGTTTATTTGAGATGAATGTAATTACCTGTTAAATTACCCATGATAATTGACGTAAGCTTACGGCCATTTTCATCTCTTCAATTCAACGAAAATTCACACATCATCCATTTATGTCGTTGTAATTTTACAATTTTTTAATTTATTTTTTTACATTACAGGTAACTAATGAAAATGACCAGCCACGTTTATCGTCGCCTAGTTCACAAGTCACTAGTTCAAGTACTGGTGTTGGTGCTGCTTTAGCAACATTAGGTTTAGGTAGTTTTCTTGGGAATCCATTACAAATGTTAGATAGTTTAAGGGCATTTCAAAATCCACAAAATCTACAACAACAATTACAACAATTAGCGATGTTACAACATGCCAATGGGAATCCACAGGCGCAATTCTTCCTCCAAAATCAGGTAAACTTTTATAATCCAACTGTATACACATTCATTATATCCTACTGGAAAGGGCAGTTCTATAATTACTTTTAAAGGGTGCGTTGTATAACCCAAAGTATCAGTGTCGGCTCAAGGTACCGGAGGCGCGCAAAGTTTTTGGGAATTGTTTTCGGATTTTTGAGTGAATTTTCAACCGGACGCCGAAAGTTTTTGGGCCGGTACTGCAAAGTACACAAGAAACCTTTTAGTTGCGGTAAAATTTTATTCATTTGTATTGCATCTTTTGGAAGTCAGTCAAAACAAAATGAAAAGTTCATCTTATCAAATAATGTTTGTCACGTCCGTGCTTTTATTACGTTAAGTGATTTCAATTGTATTTTATTTCGGCATGTGTAGAATTGTTTTATTTCAATAATAAGGGAATTAAAAAAAAAACATAGAGAGAATTAATGGAATTTTTGATGATTTCTCAATAATTGAATTTTCGTAGCACCAACAAAATTATCTACACGTCAATTATGTTTTTTCTTTTAAAGGAGTTTCTTAAATAGAACCGGATATTTTAACTATATATTCTGATAGCTTTTCATTTCCTTTCACCCGTATGCGAATTATAATTTTAAAATAAATATTTATTACTCACTGTATTTTAAATTTCAATTTTTTTTTCTATAATTAATCATAAAAGAGAGAGTTACTTTTAATGGAATTGCCCTTTATTTTTGGTGGGATAGTTTTGTATAGAATAGTTATACGGTAATTTTAGAATAATCTTCTAAAAATTTATTTCGTATTTGTCCAAAAAGGGTTTTCTGCAAGGATTTCCTAGGTCTGGATTATCATCTAGACCTACCCATCCAATGCAGGTGTGTGAATATTTCTCACAGAAGAGCATGTGACACCTCAAATTTCTCTTTCTTCAATTATTATTTAATTTGTGTTTTTTTATTATTATTATTTAATATACCTATATGTATAAAAGTGGTCGTCATTATTGTCGTTTTTCTTGATTGCATTTATATAATTTTATGTAGTATGTACTCTTATAACGATGTAATTACGCAAGTAACGAGCATATAGATATATATGTATACATCACCGATTTCGTTTTCTAATGTTTCGTTTGCATGATGCCACTATGTTAAAAAATAATTTATATATTTCATCAGACTTGGCACATATTATTATGTGGACAGATTTTATATTTTTACACTTTCTATTATTATTAATTTTTTTATATTGTATTTATATTTATTGCGAATAGGTACAGCAAATTGCTCAAGCTGCTCAACAATTACAACAATTGCAAAAAGCTCAACAACAACAACAGCAACAGCAACAACAGCAGCAGCAACAACAACAACAGCAACAACAGCAACCGCACCAACAACAACAACAACAGCAACAACCAAATTCAAATCAACATAATACTAGTATTACATCAAATACACAATTACCACAAACACAAACAACACCACCAAATAATTCACATATTCCTGCCAGTCTTCTAACGCCAAGCACCCCAAGTTCAGGTGGTTTAACGCCGCAACACTTGAAAACACCCTCCAGACTGCTGGAACCGTCACCGGAGGAGACGACAGATTTAGAAGAACTTGAACAATTTGCCAAAACATTCAAACAAAGACGGATCAAATTAGGTAAACCACTGTTTGATTTTCCCAATAAAATTGAGAAATTAATTGAATTTTTGGTATAATTTTACAGGATTCACGCAAGGTGATGTGGGTCTGGCTATGGGCAAACTGTACGGTAATGATTTCTCCCAAACGACCATATCTCGATTCGAGGCATTAAATTTAAGTTTTAAAAATATGTGCAAATTAAAACCATTATTACAAAAATGGTTAGAAGATGCTGATAGCACATTAGCAAATCCTGGTGCATTAAGTAATCCATTAACAACACCGGAAACAATTGGTAGACGACGTAAGAAACGGACATCAATTGAAACTAGTGTACGAGTAGCATTAGAAAAAGCATTTGTACAAAATCCAAAACCAACATCCGAAGAAATATCAATATTAGCTGATAATTTATGTATGGAAAAGGAAGTTGTACGTGTATGGTTTTGTAATCGACGTCAAAAAGAGAAACGAATTAATCCACCGGCTGCCGCATTGGGTTCACCATGTTCAGCAAATAATACCAATGGAGCAATGTTTGCTATTGCTAATTCATTAGCTAATAGTCCATTATCATTAGTAACAACCACCAGTCATAACAGTTTCAATCCAAATGTTATGGTAAAACAGGAATGACCCCACGTGAATTTCTTCGCTGATCATTATATGGAATAGTCGCCCATTGACCCTTTCACCCACCCCCAATCCCCAAATCGTGTTGTGCAATGTTAATAATAACAAAAATAATTAAAAAAAATGAATTGTTGACGTACCTCTGTAACCATTCAAGTTTTTCTCTTAATTATCTTTGTTGTCTCTATCTATTTGGACATTTTTTTTTTAAATAGTTTAGTTTATAATTAATATTTATATATGAATATGACTGGATGCCAAAACTTTAATTAAAAAAAAAGCGGGAAACACCAGGCTGGATTATACGGTCATTTTCATGCATGTTTATATAATTGTTTTAATGTTAATATTTACTTAATTTATTATTTATAATAATTAATTTTTGGAGCACCATTGTCGTCGTCACATTTTACTAACAGTCTTCCAAACTGGATAACGAGTTCCTAATAATATTGTAGATTAGTAGTCGCGTTTATTATTATTATTATAATTAATAATTATTATTATTATTAATTAAAAGAAACACCATAATTTTATCATTTATGCGTCTTTCGACTGCTCATTTATTAGTTCATCGATTTTATGCCAAAAATAAATAAATAAATAATAATAATAATAATAATAAAAATATTTACTTATGTCTATAGTAGAAAATAAGTGGTTATTAAATGTTTTCTTTTTGTTTTTATACAGTTTTATGTTTATTGTAAAAAAAAATAATGTGTTTTTTTTTTGTACAAGTTTCTGCTTTTCTCATACAAAAGAAATCGGTGTGTACATAAAAATTAGGGCTAGTTTTTTTGTTTTTTCCAAAAATTTGGGCCTTCTCCTGTATCCTAAATATTACGCCCAAATTTCTGGAAAACTCCCTTGGGAAATATCAATGTTGAAGTAAGATAAAACAAACTCGCCAGATGCTACCCATTGGTAAGCAGGGTCTCATAATTATAAATTTCACACATACACAAATTAAAAAAATGGGTAGCATCTGTCGATATTAAAATATTTGTACAATTTTGTTGTAGATAGAACTATCTCTATATGTTATACGATTTCAGAACAATGGCAACAACAACAAAAATTATTAATAATAATAATTAATATTCAAGTATTTTAGACTTAGTTCTTTGTTTAGTATTAAGTGTATATGATGAATTTTATTACATAATCCAGTTTTTATGTATTTTGTCAATGTACATATAATCGAATTTTTAGTGGTTCTTTCAATTTTATTATTATCATTTTTTTTTGTATGAGGACCAAAAAAATTCCCTTTCTTTTAGAAATGTTGAAAAGTTCCTACCAATTTTTTTTTTTGAAATTGAGCGATTGTTGATATTATAATTATTTGTCTACGACGGTTCTTATCATTATTATAAATATTATTATGTTTTATTATCACCATCGTCACAATAATAATAACAATAAAATTCAAGATAATTTTTTACTTTATATATAACAGACTGACCGTATACAAGAAGCACCTGTATTTGTTTTTAGACCTCGTCAAAAATCATCCATGAATAGGGTCCCATATTGCCCCCATTAATATGTATCATTTCCACAATCCCTTCATTATTATCAATATTATTACCTTTTTATTGTTATTATTTTATTTTAATAAATCTTTTACACACATATATTTACGTTAAATTCGAAATATGTTAAACTATATACAACTCAGGTGGTAAATTATAATAAATATATACGAAAATATTTGACATATTTCGATTTGATTTGCTGTTATCATTTTTTTGGAGTTTTTCGTATAAAAATCTATTAATTTCGATTTGTATTAATTTGTGGTATTAATTGTGGAAATTATTGAATGTTGATGATAATAACTCAAACAAAATGTCCACAGATTTGATTTTTTTTGGCGTAATTATTGCACATATCCTTATCAAAATAATAATAATAATTAATAATTGATTAGTTTTCTGTAATATGTACAGTTTTTTAGTGTAAACGTCTGTGGACATTTTTTACCAATAATTAAGAAGAAAAATCTACGTCATATCAATGTGTAAATTTTAGCATTTTACTCGCCAAATTATTACATTTACTTTTTTCGAAACAACAACCAATAATCCGGATATAAAATATAGAAATTTTTCATGTTTCATTCGGACGATTGATTGAACATTAAGATGTTTAAAAATTGGAAAAAGAAAAGAAATATTTATAAACATTCCATACGTAGGCTTAGATCCAGTAGGTATATGTGTGTAGCATAAATGTCTTATATAGAATATGCAATTCGATGGTAGGGAAAAAATATTGCTGGAAAATAGGAAAATTACTACATCTTGTCACCATCGGTTGCATGAGAAGAGAAATGAAGAAGCAAGATTATTATTCTAGTGAAACAAAATATCGAAACGTGTATAAGACCCTATTCTGACGTGTAATATACTATGGTGGTCTAGGCAATAACATGTACATTATTTTCATTAAAGAAAAAGATTCGTATAATAAAGTCTTTTATTCCTATAATTTCCTGATTATTGTGATTTGCGCCAATATATTCAAATTTAAATAATCGTAGGGATTTTTGGTGATACAAGCATTGAAAACAGGCTAAAAACCGAACTGGATACTGCCCAGGCAGGACGTACGCGGAACGTTTGGTGCCAAATTTCAATGTGCCTTTTTTTTTCATTTAAATGCGCTCTTAGATTATTTAAATTGTCTTTTAGGTGACTATTACCATTTATATTTTCTTATTTGTTGAATTTGTTTATAAATCAGCAACGTTCGAAATAATACAGGCGTATTTGTAAACCGCTTGTAAAAATGGTGGATGCGCCGGGCGACGAAACTTTTGCTTATTATAGTTTTAACTTCATTTATGTAGATCTGACTAAATTTTAAATGTAATAAGAGTGCTTATTTGAAAGTTTAGGCCTCAAAGGATTAGAAAAGTGTTGCCAAAAAGGGTTTTTAATTAGCAACATAATACAACAGAACAATACAGTATAAAGCTTAAGAACTCCTGTTTTAATTACTTAGGCTCTTACATGAACACCTATGTATTTTCTATTTTCTATTTCTACACGTAGGTAAATAAATTAACATACTGTAACGTACTTGCGAAGTGCAGTATACAGGGTGAAGAGGGCCTCACAGGGCGTAGTTCGCAATAGACAAATGGTCTATGATACGGGAAAGTGGTTTATTGTAAACAGTCAATTTGTCAGCCAAAACTAGAAACCCCATTCAAATAATAACCACTATGATTTTATTATTAGTTTTTTGGTGTTTTTTTTTTGTATTGTTGGTATTTGAGCGTCCCTGGTAAATAAAAAATAAAGAAAAAACACTTACTACTTAGGGCTGTTCAAACTTACCCTTTCCGATAAGGTTGTGCAGTCCCCTTACCCTACACTGATCATCGATGGTGGATTGTAGTGGTCCATTTAGAAAACACTTCACATTGATATAACTTTCACGATTTACTGTTAGTAGTAATTTCACTCCCGCACTTGCACTGATTAACTCAGAACACACACACTAACTGCAAGACATTGACTATTTTATTTAAATTAATAGATTAGCAAGATTTTGGTTGACTCGCCGATGTCCTAAAATCAACTGATTAGAAACTTGTAACAAACAAAGGACATTATGCAAATTTATTTCGTATGTTTCGTTGTTATTAAAAACCAAAAATTTGTCTGTATACGTCGTGTTTTGTACGGTTGTGTCGTAATGTTTCTATGTAAAATTATAATTATTCGTGGAACAGAAAGTTTTAGAAATCAATTTAACATATTGATGATTGATTAATAAATTAAAAGTTACCACCTGTACTCGACCGTATAGAGAAATCAACTAAACAAATAATCTAAAGACGAGTCCCGTGTAATATTGTTGGGGCTGTTATCATTTGTTGGAGCAAAAAATTTTTGATACGTTCCTTTATTTGAAATCCACATTATATTAAACTGATACCAAGATTTTTGATAACAAATTTGAGCATAAATTAAACTTTATCTGTAGTCCCGGTTTGGCAGTTTTCAACCACTGTCCTATTCTATCTGCCAGTTATTTTTACCAACTTTTGGGCTTTTTCCCGACATTTCCGGTCCACGAAAACTAATCAAACTCCTCTCTGGTACGCTACGAGAAAACGTACTACATTCTAAATCTGAATACTGTTTTTCGATAGCTGTAGTTTTGGCTGTAGTCCTTTCTGAGATCTGAGCGTGACATATAAAATCAAACTAATAGCTTCTTTGACGCTTCAAAATGATGTTGCGTCTAGGGCTTATAAATACGGCCCTGAACTGCAATACTAGTCAAGTTTCCGCCGGTGCCAAAGGAGTTCAATATTAAAAATACGTATACCTAATAAATATTTTTTGTTGTTCTCATAAGTGTTTAGCATTATTGTATCTAAAATCATCAGTTCTCCGTACTTTTGTCAGTGCGGCACACAGTTCATCCACGTTTGTCTCTACCTTTTCTGTTTTTTCCCTAATTATTTCAGTCACAGACAGTGGCGGATCTAGGCATTTGGAGGCTCTAAAATTTATGTTCTTTGAGGAGCCTTGAAGCTTATGTTTTGTAGGGGGGCCCCTCAGTGACGTACACCAAAAGAAAGACAGATTGTATTACCAAGCTTAAGTTTCAGGGGGTCCTAAAACTTAATCAACTCGATCAATTTGCTTATTATTTATTTTTAAGCCATCATTCTATAGATATATCAATATCACTGATACGTCAGCTAATACATCGCCAGCATCCTTGGTTGACTCTTGGCAAAAATGCTATTTCCCTTGCTATTGCATAATCATTTCTAAATTCCACTTTATTATAACTAGGCGCTGGGAGCCCCGAATCTTGAGCTTCATAAGCATCATTATAGATCCGCTGCTGGTCACAAAAGGCAAAAATCAAAGAAATGCACTTACTTGGGTTCGGATAAAATATTACTAAAATTTTTCCAAATTTAACTCTGCCCCTTCCCCTGATTCTGCTGACACCTGGAAAATATTAACGATAGGTTATTCATGCAATTAAGTAATTTCCCGCCTTTTTTTAAATCTCCGGAATGGTCTCCTTTCATGTCACAAACTCTAGTCACCTCTAGTCACGTGTTAATTTGTACAGTTGGCATTACTTGAATTTTTGTTTTTCAGAGCTGCCAAACTGTAAAAATTTTGACAGATATGTGTGTGTTTTTTTTAATGGCAAACAGCAGAAAAAAGTAATAAACATCTGTAATAGATTTCTAATTTAAATAAGAATATTTTAACCGGTAATTAATAACAATTTCTACGAAAATTCGCTAATTAATTCATATATTTTTGATATTTAATCAATCAATTATCCAATAATTGTAATAACTACGTCTTTTTGGTTGGTTGGTTGTATATATTTTTAGAATATAAATATGGAAGAAGAGCCATCAAATAGCGATAATTCACCAGAACCAAATCGAAATCATCAAAATAATAATGATGAACGAAATCATGAGAAAGATGTGAAACGTTTAAAAACTAGTGATTCTGGTCGATCTGAAGAATCATCAAGTACAACATCATCAAATAATACTGAACAGGAAATAGCCAGTACTAGTGATGGACAAACAACAACTGATAGTGGTTTTAATAGTTTACGTAGATCATTACCGAAAAATCGAAATTATCGCAGCAGTAATCGTGAAGATGATAATAGGTGATTATCATTATTATTATTATCTATAAATATTAAAAAATTGTTTATAATTAAAGTCCTGAACAAGAGGATGTTCCAATGGATGATGTCGAAGAAGAGGCTGAACATGAAGAGGCCGAAACCGTTGGTGACGGTGATGAATGGGAGGATTATGAAGAAGAAGAAAGTAATGAAGATGAAGAATTACATGATAATGATGACGACGACGATGATGATGATGATGATGAGGATATTGAAGGATCATCATACGATGAAGGATCATTATTACACAATTTCAGTTCAGATGATTCAACAACAACAATGCACGATACCGATATTGAAGATATAAATGACCATCCATTATTTAAAAAAGATCGTCCGAAAAATACATGGTTTGCCATTGATGCAATCAATAATCGTCAATATGGTACTAGTGGAAAATTACAAAGTCGTGAATTATTTCAACGAAAATGTTATGGTTCATTGTTTTCTGTTAAACGTTTAGAATTAATGTATAAATTAGAAGAACATCATGGTTGTGTAAATAGTTTAAATTTCCATCCAGATGGTACATTATTGGCTAGTGGTTCAGATGATTTAAAAGTTGTTATATGGGATTGGAAATTAGGCAAACGTTTAATGAAATATCGAACAAAACATAAAGCTAATGTATTTCAAAGTAAATTCTTACATTTATCAGGGGATTTACATATTGCCTCATGTGCCAGAGATGGACAGGTAAATCAACATTTGATAAAAAACCAACAATAATTTGATTATATTGTAATTATATTTATAGGTACGTTTAGCCCAAATATCACGTGAAGAAGGTGTACGCAGTACTAGATTATTGGGTTCACATCGACGTCCATGTCATAAATTGATTGTTCTACCGGAACAACCACATATTATTCTAAGTGCTGGCGAGGATGGTGTTGTTCTTAGTCATGACGTTCGAGGACCAAAAAGCACCAAGTAATTATTTGCACAAAATTTTAATAAATCCACAACTTTATCTAAAGTTGCGATGATATGGAGAGAATTATCTCTGAGAAGAAGAATAAGAGACAGAAGTGTTCTTTTCTTATATTTAATGAAGGAAAAATCGCCTTGTTTCCTCGCTCCCTAACAGGTGGTTGAATATTCCATAGAGAAATAGAAAAGTCGCAAACTAGTTCTTATCTTTTGAAAGTTATCAGTTGATTTCTATATTTTACGCCTTTTTTTTTCAATTATTTATATGCGTATTACGAATGGTTTTCTAGAACTTTTCTCGGTCATTTGAGTCTAGTTAGCGAATTATTGATTGAGCATAAAGGGAAATTCTAGAAAATGACTATAATATTCCTTGGGGTTGAAATAATTAGAAAAACCAGACAATGAAATATTTGTAGAAATACTAATCTAATTTTGTTCAAATAGGGTGGTGACTGTTGAAGAAGATGGTAAAGAAGTTGCCCTTTATAGTATCCATGGCCATCCGTTAAAAACACACGAATTCGTGGTTAGTGGTAGAGATCCAATTATTAGAGTGTATGACCAAAGAAATACAAATAAACCAGTATCAATATACTCCCAATTTAAAAAAGTGATTCATTTTTTCTTATAGAATAGAAGAATTACTTAATTAATGATATTGAAAATGATTTTAGACACGAAATAGGAGCCATAAAAATTACCATGTAACATGTGCTGTATATAATTATAATGGTACTGAAATATTAGCATCATATAGTGAATCTGATGTATTTTTATTTGATGTAAATGATAGAACACCAGGTCAATATTTACATAGATATCAAGGGCATAAAAATCATTCAACAATAAAAGGTGTTAATTTCTTTGGACCTAGATCTGAATTTATTGTTAGCGGTTCAGATTGTGGTCATATATATTTTTGGGAACGAAATACAGAAGCTTTAGTACAATGGTTATTGGCTGATGATAATGGTGTGGTAAGTATTTGTAGAAGAATTGTTAACAAAATTGTGTATAAAAATTGATAATTTTTGATTTAGGTGAATTGCCTTGAACCACATCCACAATTACCATTCATCTGTACTAGTGGCTTAGATTGGGATATTAAAGTATGGGTACCATCAAATACATCCGAACCAAATATGGATGGTCTAATCAAAACTGTTCGATATAATACAATACAAAAAGAGAATCCTGATCCATCTGAGATCAATGAAAGTCAAATGTTATGGATGTTATGGAGACATTTACGAAATACCAGACTGAGAGTAAATTCGTTAATTTTCTAGCATTTTTTTTGGGTTAATGATTTTTTTTTCTCTTTTAGACAAGTGCTGTAGTTTTTCCGCGCAGTCCACATCAGTTTCTTGATTCAAACACATCAGGATCGGATAGTGCGACCAGTCCTGATAGCGATGATGATTTTGATGGTGCACCAAATTGTAGTACATCTTAAAAGTAATAAAGAACGAAAAAAAAGGAATGGTATATAATATCTATTTGTTGATAATGTTTGTCTTGAAGAAACTTTTCTTTTCCCGTTATATAGTTTCTTTTATTATACTTTATGTGTTATTTGCATATGAAAAGAAAATGTTAACGGACAAGTATTAACATTTTTTTCATTATTATGTGATTACTTTAGTTCTAGAAATTATTCAAAAAAATAGAAAATAAATTTTTGACAATATTTTTTTTATTAAACAATAACAATTAAAAAATACCAATAACTTGAGCTAATCCAGCATAAATAGTTAATGTGAACACTCCAACAATGATTGTAACTAGAGCTTTTATAAATAAGCCAACCCATGGTCCGGCTAGTAGAAATTTCAATAATAAATCAAGTATTAATGGTTTATATGACGAGAAAACTAGAAGAACTGTTACAACCGGTTTGAAATTATTCTTTAAATCATGCCTGGACCACAACCATAATAATGTGGCCGTGGCTATATGTTGTATTAATGAGATATTCGATTCTAAACATTTTTGAATGTATTTCCAATCGAATTCTGCACCTCTTGCACCAACCCAAAGTAATAGGGCTCTAGACAGGATTACTTCAGCTGTTGCCCATCCAATACCCGCTGTTAGTACTTTACTATGTCCTTTACCAGGAATACCAGCTAGCACAATATACAGTCCAACTAAATCAGCTAAATCGACGGTTGATTTTAGAAATTCCTAAAAGATTTGTTCGATG
The DNA here is from genome assembly GCA_037464855.1 of Iselma pallidipennis. NCBI lineage: Eukaryota > Metazoa > Arthropoda > Insecta > Coleoptera > Meloidae > Iselma > Iselma pallidipennis. The sequence continues at coordinate 3,367 of JAZBHA010000186.1, read as the reverse complement.
ATTTTCTTGAATGAAATATGAATTTAATACAACTTACTCCTAATATATCATTGCCAATGTCTGATATATTATCAGGAAAGAATGTGGCCAAAATTAACATTTTAGCTAATTGTGTAAACATGTAAATACAACCAGCTTGGATACATTTCCAAAATGCTCCATATTCAGATCTGAAATTTGGAGAAAAATCAATGCAAACGAATCATTGATGATTTCAATGAAGTAATACTTACAATCCTGAATATTTATACGTTAAATAATACGGTACGTAAATTAATGCAACACAATTACCAAAATGATAAAGGGTCATTGTGGAATTTAATTCAAAATATTCGATTTTTTTACTTAAAAAGTTACTTAAATCTCTTAATTGGAGGAACTGGCTTATTTTTTAGGTTATGTTCATGTGACGTTTATGGTTATCTAGCAGTCAGATGATGAGCAGACGTTCGTAACTGTTCGGCTAATTGTAAGCTGCCGGCTTGGTGATAAAGCTACGCAAACACGCTCGTGTTTGTCCGAATGGCTAACGGTTTATGAGACAGTACTGTCAAAGATTAAGTATCTGCAAGATAGATCACTCGATGTCGGCACCTTTGTTCTCGAGAGTATAAAGGATAAAGATAAACATATTGATAAACATATTGATAAACATAATGATAAACATATTGATAAACATAATGATGAACATAATGACAAACATAATGATAAACATATTGATAAACATAATGATAAACATAATGACAAACATAATGATAAACATAATGATACATACTACCTATAATGAAAACTGATTAATACTATTTTGACCGCAAAATGGGGGAAAAACATGAAAAAATATTGTCGATTTTAAATGATACCATACCATACCATATCCGACCCTACCCTACCCTACCCTACCCTACCCTACCCTTTTTTTTCCGAGAGGAGGGGAAATCCTTTATGGACCCCAGATGACCCAGCGCCATCTGGGAGTGTGGGAATCTCCCCGGATATTCCGGGGCCTACCCACTAAAACCCCTCCTCAATCCCCTTCTCCACCCCCTGGAACTGCGTGAGCATTACTTCGGGGGGTGGGGGTAACCCATCCGTCGATCTTCTCTCCAGACACCATATCGCTCCACTGTCGTCACCTCCACATAGTGAGCCACCGATGAACCTTTTAAATACCGTCAACTGGCATTCGTCACACTGTGGCGAAGTAGGTTCATGGATGTCTCACCCCATCATTTCCAACCAGCCACGACCAATCAGCAGAGAGAAAAGAAGCACCCCGCTACACCAAGCACATCAATCATCATTCACAAATTCAGAAAACCATCAAATCGATTTAC
>JAZBHA010000185.1:95238-108964 GCA_037464855.1 Iselma pallidipennis | reverse complement strand
AATTCTATACACTAATATTACCATGAGTATTCAAAATTTTATCAATCCAATCTCGATAATAGGCAACTTTAACATAAACACCTGGTTTGTTAGCATAACCGCAATGTTGGCCCCAGGACGTGATCCCATAGAGTGTAAAAACTCCTGAAATCATTAAAGAAAAATGTCACGAAAAGTCTTTATAGATCAAACAACTAACCATTATCTAAACAAGCTAAAGGTCCTCCACTGTCACCATCACAAGCATCTACACCTTCTTCCAGAAGACCAGCACAGAACATACCATCGGTCAAAGCATCACCATAAACATGTGGCATGGTACAGACTTGTCGAGTTTGGACAGGTATCCAACCGGCTCGTAATTGATGCGAATACCCTGGAAAACATTTTTTCCTGTTTAGTAACTTCACCAGAGTTGTAGCAAAAATTTTGCAAACTCACCAGCCTTTCCACTTTTTGTCGAACCAAATCCTGATATCGTACAATTTAGATCACGGTGGTAATCTGTTGTTTTTTCCGGTAAACATATCGGTTGTACATCACGATTGAATTCGAAACCTTTACCTTTCAGTTTAATTATAGCAATGTCATTGTTCATTTTATGGCCTTTACGGAACTCTTCATGAATGTAGTAATCATCAATGAATGCTTCCTGTTCAGTACCTTCATTTTCGTCGACATCATAATCACCAGCTACGATAATATAGGCACCTTTCGAGTACCCGATTAGGCAATGGGCAGCTGTTAGGACGTAATTTTCGGAAATTATGATCGCACCACACCAATGTGCTGTTTGTTGTAGTGTTTTGCCTTTAACACGTATGGCTGCTTGCCATGGATAATCACCTTTTCGTGCGATAGTACCTTGTACAACTCTAGCATGTACGTTATCGTCTAAATAGAATAGATGGTCTTTACGATAACCGCATGGTATCGGGAAGATTTGTGGTGATTGTGTTGGTTGTACTTTGATTGATGAATGCCGTTCATGGATATCACTACAGATAACACCAACATCTTCACTATGTTCACAATTATGTTCACCCCAATCCCAATGGGTGCATGATTCAATGGTGGTTTCATTGCCCTCACAGAAGACTTGATCCAGCCAGATGGGTCCTTCGCCTGCCAAAAAACACCAAAAACTATTTGAGTACAACCGGTGGTACTAGTTACTATGTGATACTTACCGGGCCCAAAGTAGGACTCTTTTTTGACAACGACCGAACCATTGTAGCCCAAATGCCGGCAAACAACTTTTGCAGCGTCTTCATTAAAATCATCATCACACACAGTACCCCAGGTACCGTGATGTTTGATTTCAATACGTCCCTCTCTAGGATGACTACCATTAACTAACCGTATCTCGGTTTTTGCGTCACAATAATCCGGATATTCATCTGAACCATCACTGCAATCTAGTAGTCCATCACAAACAAATGCAATTGGTAGACATTCATTTTTTGAATCACATTGCCAATAATCATGTGGACACTTTTCGAATGGTGTTTTGCATACAACACCAGCCACTTCTTGGCCAAGACAGTTATGGACACCCCAACCATTAAAATCACAATCCACCAATGATGTTTCGGTACCATTACACGTTACATCGTCCATCATGTAAAATGTGGTATTTGTATGGTTTGTTGGGTAGAACGAGTTACCTTTAACTTCAGCAGCACCTAGATGGAAACCTAACTCTTTACAGACAACATTAGCATCGGTTAAACTGAATTTATCATCACAGATGTAACCAATACGACCAAAAGCTGGAACAAAAATGGTCAATTTGGGTAAGTTTTTGGTTGAAATTTATAGTACCGGTAACTTCAATGTTGCCTTCATTCTTGTTTTTGGAACCGGTTAGTCGGATTTTATAACCGAAATTCTCCTTATCACAACCTTTCTCATCCATCCGATCACCACAATCATCATGACCATCACAAATCTGTGTCTTTTCGATACATTTATCATTATTACATTTGATTTTATCGGAACCATGACATTGGATCTTATCACGAATCAATTCATAGTAATCAATCGGATAATAGGAGATTAGAGCACCAGTTAAGCCGATATTGGTATTGGTTAAGAAGCAAGTACGATCAATTTTTCTGCAAAAATTTTGCCAAACTTCTGGTACTACTATTGGAACGAGTCTGAAAGGTACTCACCTGTAATTGAATGATTTACATTTGAATTTTGTTGAATTTAGGCACAAGTAGGCACATGTAGCTATAGTAACATTGTTCCATCTTTCTTTCTCCAGTACTGCCAATTTTGCATTTTCATGCCAAGTGAATTGATTCAATTGTTCGATGCAATCAATTTCATCTTTACCATCTGTACAGTCTTTGTAATTGTTACAAACATCCGTTTTTGGTATACATTGATTTGGTCGACAATAGAAATCATGCTCATCGCATGTTTTTTTGTGCATTTCTTTGAGATTCTCTGCTTCCAATGTAACTTCTTCACCATCAATCTCATTATCATCATATTCAAAAACATAATCAGCATTTACATCAGTTGATGGGAATGGTGGTGGCCAGCTGCGTTCAATCCGTGGTGTTGCTACTTGTATCCGATTGTAACTGTTCGATATATCTTCATAATCATTGGAACCTTTCGGTGGTACGTACCGTGGTGGTTGTTTCACATTCACTTTCCTTGATGGTACTGTTGTGGTTGTGGTTCTTCGTAAATAATCTCCAATATTTACAACATCCAATCGTGGAGTTGTAGTAAGCTCATCCTGCGTTTGCCGCCAATTGGTGTTGATGGTACTGCCAGGACGATTTGATGGCATATCGCCATTGGGGTGGGGGTAAGGGTAACGGTGGTTGCCATCTGAGTTTGGGCCAAACCCCGTATTTGGATATATCGGTACTGGATTCGGTCTTGGTGCGAAACTATCCAGTACTGATGGATCTAAATTAGGAAAATCAGGTGGTTGGTTTCCAATGTTTGGATAACCATGCTCTAATGGTGGAAATCTAGCACCTCCTTGATTTGGGAGATACGGATATGGGCCTACCGGTGGTATTGGTGGAGGGTATCTGGGACCACTGGTATGGTTATACATAGGATAGTTTATTGGTGGATATCTTGGACCTCCTGTATGATTAACAGCAGGGTAGTTTGGGTGATACGGATATTGATCAATTGGATGTGTTTGTGGAGGATATCTGGGACCACTTGTATGGTTAAAAGTTGGATAATTGCCAGATGGGTACCTTGAGCCTCCTGTATTGTTATAACTTGGATAATTTGTTGGTCTTTGAATACCATTATACCAAGGTAATTGATTTTGATTTTGGTCTGGATATGATGGGTAGTTTGGTCTAGGATGATGGACATAAGTCGTGTCGCCACCTTCATTGTAACCATAAGTACCAGAATTTCCTTGATTATAGCTGGGATAATTGGAATCTTGGTTATCAAATCTACCACCACTTCCATGCTGATAACTAGGGTAAGTATGATGACTTCCACTACTAGTACCACCACTGCCTTGATAAGTACCATGGCCTTGACCGTCGTATCGACCTCCACTACTAGTACCACCACTGCCATGATAAGTGCCATGGCCTTGACCATCGTATCTACCTCCACCGCTAGTACCACCACTGCCATGATAAGTGCCATGGCCTTGACCGTCGTATCTACCTCCACTACTAGTACTTCCACTTCCTTGATAAGTGCCATGGCCTTGACTGTCGTATCTACCCCCACCACCAGTACTTCCACTTCCTTGATAAGTGCCATGGCCTTGATTATCGTACCTACCTCCACTTCCTGTGTAATCAGTACCATAACCATAACTATTTTGGTCTTGATTACCATCATATCTACCCCCACTACTACCACTACCATATTGATCTACATAAGTACCTTGGCCATATGAGTTAGTACTTCCACCATAATTACCACCATGGTGGAATTGATTTGGTCGAGAAGTATTACGATGATTCCAATAAGTACCACCGTACTGATTCGGTGGTAATGTAGTACCTTCACTATTCCACTTTTGACCAGAATTCCATCGCCAATCTTGTGTAGTTGTTTCAAAATTATCAAAATCGGTACTACTATCATCACAATTAACATGTTCAGGATAATCACAAACATTCAATAATGGGTTGAATAACGTACCAACACCACATTCTTGAACGTAAGTAATACCATTGGCACAATTCAAAAATTTCGAACAATCTGTTGGATGTTTGTGTACACCAACTACACCATTTGGACATTTCACTGGTTTATCGATTCGTTCTAAACCATTTCGGGTATAGTTCCGGCAAGAACTTCCTGTACATGTTCTATTGTTTTGATTGGGTTGGTAGTGCTGATTTTGATTGGTATGCCCATATCCGGTACCACCATGTTTACATTTGGTACTATGATAAGGATTTTGATTCTGGTCATTATCATCACAAGGATTTCTATGGTAATTTTGATAATACGCTTGTGAATTCTGTTGAGTATTCAATGATTTTGCTTCAATTTCACTAAATTCATTGATTTGACACCAATCTTCGTAGCACTTTTTCTGATTTTCGCCATTAAAACAATGCGCCTTTTGTGCAAAATCACAGATATTCTTATCAATATCAAACAATGTACCTGGTGGACAATCCAAATTATATGATTGTCCATTAACACAATTAATAAATTTCGAACAATCCGTATAATTCGGGATCATTCCAGAAAATCCTTCAGGACAATTGACTTGGTCCACGAATTTTCTGGATCGTTGTTGGTAAGTATTTAGAACAGTCTGGCGTGGTCCAGTGACACACTCCACTTTTTCCGCATAATCACATTCTAATGTTTTCGGATTGAATAGTGTACCTGGTGCACAATTCTGTACATAACCACGGCCTTTCCAACAATTCAGAAATTGATTGCACGCCAATTCATACACGAATTGTCCAGTCTCGCCTGGTGGACATTGTGAATAGATTTGGATCTTGGGTGTTTCTTTTTTGCGGCGATAGAAGATTATGGTGCGACTGGGATTTTGGTTTTGATTGACTAAACGTTGTTGTTGTTGTTGTTGGGGTTGTTGGAGTTGTTGGGATTGTTGGGGTCGTGCCCCGTACGTATGGGCGTTATAAATTGGAAATGGACGCTCTGAACTGTTATCACTATCATTATCATTATCAGTACTATTTACATTTTCATTATAATGATACACTCTACTATAATTATGGTGTAATTGGACTTGATTCGGTCTTTGATTGGTTGTTGTTTTAACTCCAGGCGTATAAACGATCGGTTTATAATGACGATCGTCCGGTTCAATTATCTTTAAAAAAAATGGAAAATCACACACTATTAGCAACTATTAATTAGGAAAAATAATAATCATAAAAATTTACCTGCAATGATGTTTGAATCAATATTAATGAAATTGTAAGGAATATTAACATTTTTCTACAATTTGCGCACCAAGTCGTACACAATCATTGATGATTGTGGTTGAATAATGTCATGTTTATCTTATCAGTTGAAGGGTCAAGAAATAATTGCCCTCAATATACATATTTTGTATTTTTCATGAGCAATTTCTACGAATCTGTTTATTAAATACAAACAAAGTACATTTCTTGGGAGAAATAATGAATAGGCCGAAATCTATTTTGTAATTGAGTTCTTGGTACCAGAAATTGGAATAATTTCCTGTAAATACGTCTATTTTATGGTAAACTCCACAATTTTAAATAAATTTGTCCTGTTTAGCCATTTTTCAATGATCATCAGTCTTTAGGTTAGCTCTATGGGACTAACTCTAGGACTTTCATTTTTGTGTCGTATTTGGGCTACTCCCAGTTTTTTTCCTACTGTTTTGGTGTGACACTTTTTCCAGTCTGCCGTGTTCGTACTCCAGGAGTGACAAGTGTCCTGATTTCCGAAGCTTCTTCGGAGGTTGGGGGTAACAGCTTTGTTTAACGGGAATGGAATGTTATCATATCCCAACCCTCCCCATTTATTCGGACTTGGGACCACTGAGCTACTTTTTTAGCCTTCCCACTCCTGGGACAAATGGAGGAGCGAAAACCTATAGGAAGACCCAGAAAGAGGTGTCAGGATGAAAACGACAAAGACGCAAAGGAGCTGCTGGGCATATGTACGTAATTGGAAACGTGCAGCAAAGGCTAAAGATGGGTGGGGGGAGGAAGGGCTGTAACACCATTGAAGAAGACGAATCCATGACTTTAATGAATGATTTCCCGTTGTTCAATTGTTTTGAACTTTCTTGTTAAGGTTCTTTAATATTACATAATTATACAGATATAAAAATACAGGCTGTCCTAACACATAGTTACATGTTTAATTACAAATTACGGAATTTTCATTAATTTACCAAGTGATTTTCAAAATGAACGTTCACCTGGGGGGTCGATTATTTTGGGACATTACGTATATTTTGTCGTCATTTGATCGACCGATTTTGGCGCCATCTATCAATTTGATGGCGACTTATTGCCGCAATAACCTCAAAAATTCGTCGGTAAACCAATTTGTGATAAGACTGATAATGGATAATTCCGAAATTGAAGCAAAACCAGATGAAATTTGTCGTATTTGTTTAATAAAAACAACCGAAATGGTGGCAATTAATAAAAATACGAACCACACAACAACAACAATCAGTGCAATGTTATCATCATTGGGGAATTTTGAGGTTAACTTTATAGTTGTTGTTTTTATCAAAATATTGAACTAATTTTTGATTTTTTCCCCAAATTAAAAATAGGTTGAATTTAATCCAGATTTTCCGCAATTTATTTGTACAGATTGTGTGCAAAAATTGAAATCATCATATGAATTCCAACAATTAATTAAACGCAATCAAGAATTTATCACACAACGGTTACCAATTAGCCAGCCAAAGGTTTATTTATCATTATTATTGATAGAAATATGTTTAAATTTATCACAATTTTGTTGTAGAAAGACCACATTATTGTAGAAAAGACTTTAAAAGAGGAAAAACCACCAACTAATCAACGAATCAAATTATTACAAATCGCCCCAGAGATTATCAAACAAGCTATTGATAAGACTAGTGAACCGATTATTGATAACATCAATTGTATTAAATGCCAATTTACTTGTTGCAGTATTCGTGCTTTAAGTATTCATGTATCATTTGTACACAAGTAAGTATCCTCCAATTTATACAGTAGAACTCGGCTATGCCGACATTTAACCAACCAGTCGTCATTTTACTTGATCACTAATGTATCAGATAATTGTAGAACAACAATTAGATATGATGTTGTTGTACTTAAAATACTTAATAATGTGATACGATTCAAATCGAAAAAATGCCCTGCTGTTATTGACAATTGATTATTTTTAACGATTTTGATAAGAAATAATAGATCTTCATAATCTTTTGTTGTCTCATTGAAGTGGTCGAGTAATTTCTCACATAATATTCGTGTATTTTTCGTTTCTTCTATCAATTTATCACACGACATTATCATAATACTTTGAGGAACCTGCAAAAAAACATCCATAAATGCTAAATTTCGCCAGACAAAGACGACGAATTGCGCAGATCACCATATTCAGTGTTATGCGCATTCATGCATCTCTTTCTATTTGTTTTACTATTGCAATAATTGTCCAAAAGATGTCGCTAATTAATGTTGAATCATCGAATTGTTGACGAATATTTCTGGTATGTTCAATTAATAGATTCAAATAATGTACTAATTCAGCAATTGTACTAGCGGTTAATATGAATAATGGCCAGGTGAAAATTAAATTGAAATATTTCAAGATTTTATAGCAAATTCTTGATAATGTTATTATTTCATTTAGAAAATTATATGAACGTTGATAGATTTTTAAATTAATTAAATTATTGAATTGTTTTAATTGATAATAAATAATTATGATGAAATTAATTAAGAAAAAACGTAAAAATAATGTAAAAAAACAACAAAAATCACTAATAATCAATGTGAAAATTAATAAAAAACCATATTTTATAAATAATTTATAATAATTGTAAAATAATAAAATAAAATAAATTGAAGTCCATAGAAAAAATTGAAAATTGATCGATTTAAACAATTTATTATTATTATTGTTGTGGTTTTTGAAACGATTATTTAATAACAATAAATTCCGATGTAATTTCCGCCAATTTTTACGTTGTTGTTGATAATTAAAACATGAATTTATTATTAATAAAATAAATAATAATAAATTTAATAGATCTTTTATATAAATTATTATATATTTTATTGGTTTTTTATTAATATTTGAAAAATCAATTGTTATTTGTAAATATATTGAATATATTGAGAAAATTGATAAAATTATTAATAATAATATACCACGTATTTTATCAATATTTTCATTAATTAATATTTGTTTATTAAAATCATAATTTGGTAGAATTGCTAAAAAATTGCCAAAATTATAAATAAATCGTATAGAATTATAATCGTTTCGTGATAACATTCTATTGAATACTAACTATACTTGTTTTATCGTTTGTGTTTTGTTTTTGTTTGTTAGAAATATTCAATTTATCATAGTGTGCCATGAATTGTTTTGAATAATTAATAAGTTCAAGTAGGCGTAGTGTTGGTTGTCTATTGTTATTCATCAATCAACGATTTGAACGACAGAAAAAATGAGGCATTCCCATCCCCACCGGTTTGGATGAAGGTCATGACATTTTCTGGCGGGAAAATGGTTGTGACAGGTATGACGTGTTGTTGTAGATTCTGTGGTCTAATGATGGCGTCATATTCGGTAAAAACTAGTTGCAAAATGACGTCACACACTTCCAAACATATGGGGATGGAACTACCTCACCTATTATACAGGGTGTCTCAATTTTGCGTGTTTGTGTGTTTGTTTTTGCAGAGACCTAAGAAACCGATGGTGTTCAGCTTGTAATCTAGAAGTAGATGATTTAAAACAACATAATAATACTACACATAATGTTAAAGAGTTTAAATGTGAATTCTGTCCGAAAGGTTTCAATCAAAAGGGTCATTTAACTGAACATCTACGTGGTCATTCTGGTGACATTTTTCTTTAATTATTATTATTATTATTATTATTTGTTGATGTATTTTTTTTTGGTAGCAATACGTCCATATAAATGTCCACATTGTCATAAAGGCTTTATTTCAACAACCCATCTAAATACACATCAACGCCGGGCACATTCCAATGAAAAACAATATGAATGTGTTCAATGTTCTCAACAATTTGCGCAGAAAATCTCAATTAAATTACATTTAAAAAATCATCATAATATAACCGATGATGAAAATATAGTGAATGCAAATATTTTATTAATAAAACCGAGAAATTTTTGTATGGAATGCAATAAAAAAGTAAGAAGTTTAGAGATGCACGAGAAGAAATTCCATCAAATCAATACCGAACAACAACAACCACAACTAGTACCACAACCACGTCGACAAAATGATAATGTTTTGTGTACATTTTGTGGTAAACAATTCAAGTAATTATTATTATCAATCGCTTGCTCGGGCCTTGGTGCAATGTTGTGCACCGAGATTTGAGTTGAAAATGGGTCAACGGATCCCCGCTACTTTGGAAGAATGTGACATCACTGTCCACTATACCTGTCACATTCTACCAAAGTTGACCCATGGATTGTTTTTTTTTTGGTAAATCTTTGAATTTTTCCAATAGGACATCATCGAAATTAAGAAATCATATGAGAGTTCATACACGTGAAACACCATATACATGTAAACATTGTGATAAACGGATGAGATCACGTCGAGATTTGATTGTACATGAACGTGTACATACCGGTGAACGGCCACATGTTTGTAATTTTTGTGGAAAAGTAATTATTCCTCCACCCTGTATCTTTTATAAATAGTGAGCGGATGTTCAGTGATCAAGTCCGCTCTCTACTTATTAATTTTGTGGTATCTAAGTAAAAACATTGTTTTTAGGCTTTTACACAATCGGGTGTTTTAAATACACACATGAAGATACATACAGGCCGTCCAATTACATGTCAATTATGTTCGAAACGTTTCTGTCGTCCAGCACAATTAAAATTACATTTACGTAGTCATACTGGTGAAAAACCATATTTATGTAATGAATGTGGACAGAATTTCTTTCAAAAGAGTCATTTAGTTGAACATCAAAGACGACACAGAAATCAACGACAATTCATCTGTCAATATTGTAATCGTGGTTTCAATCAGAATTCAACATTAAAATCACACATTCAAATCCATTTAGGTATAAAGAGGTTTTTTTTTAGGTTAATGGATCAATTCCATCTCTAGCCATTTGAATGAATGTGACGTCACTAGAATCGTAGTTAGTGACGTCATATTTTGGAATAGAAATGACCCATTGTTTTTTGTTTCAGGTTATAAACCGTTTAAATGTAGCTATTGTCCGTATGCTTGCAATAAAAATTATCGATTGACTCAACATATGAAACAACATGTGCTAAAAACTGAAAATTAGTACCCATCTTTGTCTATCTATATGTATTGGAATACGTTAAATGTAGCGCCAAGTTGAAGTTCAATAGTTCAACACTCCCTAGATGGAGCTAGTGGTGCGCTTGATAGAGAATGACGTCACTATCTACCAAGTGAGTGGGGATGGTAGTAACCCATTGTGGAGGGTTTTTTAATGAAAAAATGGTAAAAGAAACTCGTTTTTTTTTTAGTTTTTTGTTTTAATTCTTAATCTATGATGAAAACAATTTAGATATGACTAAAAATATAACACTAACACCTATTGTATAATAAATAATTTGTTGTTTCTGTTGTTGTTGTTCGAATAATTTCAATTCAGTACTAGTTTCTTTCAATTTCAAGTCCCAAATATTATTTAAGTTTTGTGTTTCAGTTCGAATCACATCAACAATCGGTTGGAATCCATTCACATGATCATCACCACTATTATTATTATTCATATTATTGTTCTGTTTCGCTAAATTCTCACCAATGAATCGTTTCAAATCATCTTTCTTCAACGTAGAATAACAGAATGCTAAAAATGACCCCATTATACTCAATATAATACCGAAATATTTCGTATATTCTAACTGGGCACGTTGTTTCTCATGTGAATCACGTATTGCATTTGTAAATGCTGTAAATAGTTCACGTTCAGTTTGATCGTACTCATGAAATTGTTGTGCAATCTGTTGTTCTAATCGTAACAATTCCGTTTCGTCTTTCATCAAATTCAAAAATCCTTCTAGATTTTCTTGTCGTTTGATTTTATGCAGTTCATCTTGTAATTGATTGGATTTCTGTCGGATTTCAGCTAGATTATGGCCGATTTCACGGCGTTTCTCCTGTGTCGCCAACAGTTTCTCCTATAAAAACAACAAATTGAAAATGATCATGTTGCTTTATTCATACTGAACGAACTTTGATTCATGCAAAATGAATCATTAAACATGAAATGTGAGAACCAAGCTTTAGAAATGATAGATTGACATAGAACGAGACAGCAATATGAACCAACCAATGAACTTCTTTACTGGTAACTTGTTCTCTCTCTTTGAATTAAGACAGCTCAGAGGATCCAAAATGACTCACAATCAGTTTTGAGAAATTTGGTAAAATGCCCAAATCATTTTTCCGTGATAACTCTCTTTGGAATGAATTAAATGGAAAGAATTTTATTTTATACCAATTGATAGAGCAAGTAAAGCTGCATAGTCAATATCCTGTCACGTTCTGAAAATCCTACTAGTTTTTCAGAAATTTTGATTACAAAATTGCATTATAGGCAACACACTATACTCTCTTCGCTCGAAGAGATGAATTGGTGGTTGCATTTTAAAATTTTGCTTCCTACTTGTAACACATTTAAATGGTTATTTGTTTCTAGACTCGGTTATTATGACAAAATTCCATTCATTTATACATCAATCAACCACTCGGTTATAACGACAACATTCGGATATAACGTCATTATCGACTCGGTCGTTGTGTCGTTATAAACGAGTTCTACTGTATGTATAGATATGTGTATTTACCTGTAAATTAACTACACGATCTTGATACAATTTAACTTCATCTAAACCAATTAATTTCGTATACCAATTATTTAAATCGGAAACTTTCTTATAAATTATCTCCCGACGTGGTGACACATAAATCGGTATTTCATTACGGAATTTTCTAATAATCGACTCGAACACTCGATTATTAACCAAATAACGCAATGATGATAATCGCATATTTCTAATTAAATTAAATTAAATTAAATTATAAAAATTCATAATTATGTGAGGTTAGATTGAGATAACCTAAAAAATTTGACAACTGTCAAAAAAAACACAAATTATTGACAGTGCTACCAACTGTTACAGGTTGGGAATACCAACAAAAATAAAAGTTACTAGATTTTCACTAAAGTCACTAGAAATGTCAAAGGTAGAGATTGCTGTTATCGTGTTATCAGAAAAAAATTCTTTAAAATTCCATTAATTACGTTGAATTTAATTAAAAATTATGTGTCTTCTTTATATAAAAATTGATAAAATGTCTCAATAATTTCCGTCTCTCTATATAAATATAATTGAATAATGGTTAAAAATTGACAATTAGAACAGGTCAGTATTTGGGAAAATTCAAGCCCAATTTTTCTATAATAATATAGTATAATGAAATTTATTAATAACAATAATAATGATAGCGATAATTACAAAAGAAAATTATAGAGAATCCTATATGATATAATTCTAATTTATAATACTTGGTTGTTGTGATTGCCGAAAACTTCTTGTGATGCATAGGTTATGTAAAGGAAACCATCCGGACTGGCGTGATTACTATACACTTCGGCTAATGTTAACGACAAACTCAACATTGATCGATTATTCACCAATAAATAGAGTGCCTGATTTGGTCCCATTCGCATTCGATTTCTGTAATTTTCGGTAAACAAGTTTTTACAAAAAAAAAAATTAGGTTATGGATCAATAAAAGTCACACTTCTTACCGAATTATCGTTTGAAATTGTGACATCGTTATTTCTTGCGGTACTAAATATTTCGATTTATCTAAATGCGGTAGATTCACTTCTTTATTGTAACGTTTTAGGATGATCTGTAATCGAATTAGAAATTTTTTTTTGTTAGCAAAAAACAGGAATTTCTCTAAAAAACTTCTAACCTTACTGGAATTTTATTGGGGAATTTGTTTCGTAATGCTAAGACAGCTTCATTTCGAGCTTCCGGTTCCTGATGGTGTTGGTGGTGTTGTTGTTGATAATTATTACCATTTGTTGACATTTTTGCGGCACCAATATTAGCACCTAATCAAATATCAATTTTTTTTGTGACTCTTAATCATTATCATTATTTGAAAAATATGTGTCTGATAAGAAGACAAGGAAAGGAATGGAAATATTTACCGGTTTTCTTCTGGCTACCATCACTGTTCGAATTGAAATCAGTCATTATCATTGTTGTTCGTGGTGGTATTGGTGTTGTTGTTGTTGGGTTAGCAGCCAACCAATGATTTTCATCAAAATACATCGAAGTCAATTATTGATGATAATGATAATGATAATGATATGGTCCTTTTGTTTATTAACGACAATTCACAAAAATTTCTTGAATTAACCAGTGGCAGAGATCACGTATACGTGTATATCACCAATGATTTGTTTTGTTTTGCACAAGAATTGTTAAACAAATCTACTTCTTGCC
>JAZBHA010000185.1:71821-82783 GCA_037464855.1 Iselma pallidipennis | reverse complement strand
GAGACACTGTATATATTGATTTTTGAACAAAATTTACATTTTCTTGGAGTTTTTGTACAATTTTGCTGGTATTTGGGGGGCCAAAGAATGTGATTATACAGGGTGTTTCAAGAGAAAGCTACTAGTTAGGGAGAAATTGTTAGGTCGCCAATTGTTTTATTCTTTATTGGTCTCATTAATCCGAATACCTAATAATAAGAGTAATAAACATCATTTAAGAAAATCGGTATATCGAAACAGTGAAATCCCAAATTTACAGAACAAGATTTTCTGTAAATTTGTAGTTTTTTTCGCCAAAATAAATAAATCGGGTCAGTTTTTACGGCTTTTTATTAATTCCACTGTTTTCCAGTTATTTATTTTATATATTTTTATATTTCTGTTATTTGTTTCTTTCTTTTTTTAAATTCCTAAGATGCATCAAATAATCAAATTGATGTCAGATTCAAAAATATTTGGACCTCTTTTTTTGTTGTTGTTGAAATTATTCTGGTTGAATCTTTAACAGTTTCTTTACGCTTTATTGAATTGAAATTTTTCTGTTATTTCTTATAAAAATTGAAAATTATAAATAAAGAGCGGAATATTCAATCTATATACCTACACAGCAATGCACGATGTACGAATCACAACAGTAAGTGTAGAGCGGCACACTCATATCTAAAAGTAGGTAGATAGATATCTGCCGCTCTACAGTTACCATTTCAATTACTAGATTGCCCATCGTTACATACAGGGACCATTTGATGATTATTAGCCAATGACGAACATTTCTGTATACCAAGCGTCCGGCTTGACCAATTAAGTCTGACACCCGGTATATGCACAGAGTGCCGCTACATAAAACGAAACTGGCCAATGAATAAAGTGATGTGTAACCATAACGTCGATTCGGTCCCGTTGTAATGCCTGCAACACAACTGAAATTATGATTGGCCATAAAAAACCACCAACTATTACCCTCCAAATACAACGCCTACTATAATTCTTTTTAATCGTATTTTTTCTATAGTATCGGCCATTTTATATTGAAACATATCATTATGCGGGTGGTCGTCTACTATCCCACAGGCCGTTGATACCATGATTATGCAAAAAAATTCATAAACGAAAGAATATTTAACGAATACAAAAAAAAAAGATATTCATAAATTAGCCTAAACGAGACAAATTGCCGTTGTTAATTGCTTAGAACAACAACAACAACAACAACACTAACAACAATAAAAACAACAATACGACACACTATCAGATGCTGTTATTAGATCAACGAAGATTTCCAAAAAAAAAACAAAATTGTGATTTTTGTCCACATCCTTAGTTTTTCCCCGATTTTTTTTGGGTTTCAATAATATTTTACAGATAGGCCGATTTAAGAAAAACCAACCATCGAATGCGCAGAGGGACTGAAACGAGCCCGCGCTGGAAATATCGAAATTCCATTGGCCGAAACGTATCGAACACGCCTACAACATGCGCCAGTTTGGTTTTTCTTAAAACGGCCTATCTATACCTATTTATCTCTATCTATCTTTGTCTTTTATTATTTTACTTTTTTTTGAAATATCCGCCATTGTGTCTGGGAACGGATATTAGAAAAAAATAGTTAAATTTCACAATGTCGGTCGAAAATTTTGTCAAGCGTAACTATTTAAATTAAGTTTATAACAACAGATGGTTGTTAGAAGGAAAACTTTCGCTTATGATTGTTAATATTGATTAGAAAAAAAATGGTCGAATGATCGAAATACTAATAAATAATAAGAGATGATGGAGAGGAAAAAAAAAACTATTCGTGGTAAATTTATGGGAACAATTGAAGGGATTTTTTTTCCAGTTTCAAATAGGAAATATAATAACAATAATAATAATGATAGTAATAATAATAATAAATAGGGGGGAAAAACAGACCACAATAGAAAAACTTTATGTCATCATTCGGTCTGTATAACACAATCAATTCATTCTATTTTACGGTCACTATTTGCCAGTGTTATATAATGAAATATTCAAGAATAAGAATGACATGATCAATCGAGAGGAAAAAATTCGAGAAAACATTTAATAAATATCAAAAGAAATATAGCCCAACAACAACAACAACAACAACAACGAGAAGCCGGAAAAAAATACAACAACAGCAACAACACCAAAACCGCGAGATATTGTACTTAGTTTTTTCCTCCACCACCACCCGGCCGCCGCTGCCTTTTATTACTTGTTAGTTTCTAGTTAAAATTATAATAAAACAGCCAGAAAAAAAACGATGTATATAAGAATCATTTTATTTCTCACGCTATTCAATTTATTGTTACCATTATTATTATTATTATTCATCATTTGTGGATCGTTTTGCAAAAGTGAATTGCGCCGCCATTAATAACCTCAAAACTGTGATTTCGATAAATAACAATTGTAGAATTTTTTGGTCACGGCCGACTGATAGATATATTTTTTTTTAAACAACACACACATACAATACAAGGCAATCGTGATTGTCATTTGTTACCAATTTCCGGTGAACGAGTCAATTGTTAAGAGTCCTTCCGTTTTTTTTCTCTCCCGCCTGTATATGTTTCTCAAAATCATTCTTGTAATCCTTATACACAGTTTTTAGACAGCAAGGAAAAAACCGTTTTTTTTTTGTTCTTCCAATAATATTATATAATTATAATAAAAATCTAGAAATACAATTAACTAATAGTTGAATGGTGGAAAAAAGATGGTTCCAGTTGGTTAGAATTTGTTGAAAAGTAGACATGTTGTTGTTGTTGTTGTTGCTGTTTTTTTTTGTCGGGAATATCAATAAGGAGCGGAAAAAAATGTAGTGGTTATTATTAATCGTTTATATGTATAGAAGAGTTGTGTTTTTTTTTCTCTTCCTTCTAGTTTCTTTTATATTGAATAATATGCAATTTCTTAGAAAATATCATAAAATTGCCACATCATTGACTATGATTATATTCTTATTCCAAATATGTCTACTAGTTAGTAGTTAGTTAGATACAGTCCATTTCATTCTAGTAGGTACACTTGCGTGCTTTCTTTGGACCTGTGTAAAACAGGCCGCCGAGGGTGGTCTTTGCAAGCCAAATTAAGCTTCACAGACGAGAATCTGACGAATCTGATAGGTAAGATTTTCTATTATCTCTCCACCTTCCTACTCTAATGAGAGAAAAAGCCTAACTTACGCGAACGAAAATACTAGTTTTCTTACCTAAGAATCGTTCTCCGGGAGAAGGAGAACGCCTTTGTTTGGGTAAGATTGCCAATCCTGGACCCTATATTGTACTTCCAGATCTTCAAATAAGTCTGCCCACTATAGTTTTCATTCTGGTGGCCACTCTTATAGGGTATCTTTATCTATCCGTACCGATTTGGGCAAAAATCAATTAGATACATAGGAGTTTTACCTAAACTAGACAAGATAGGGGCTATTACTGCAACAAAGGTACTATGTGTTGAAGGAGCTGCTTCACACCTATATTTCATGTCTCTGTTGAATCTATAGAAAATCTGGATAAGTTGTTCTCACTCCCGTCTGGGCCATTTTTCGCCTATGTTCCTAGACGATTGAAAAGACCAGTATACTAACTATTAAACCCTAGTCACACGATGGCTACAACCAAATACCAAATTTAGTTTATTGCAATTTAGGCAAATTAAGTGTCCATAATCAATAAATTAATCTGTCGTGTTACTGAAGTACTACCAACTGTGCAACAATTGAAATCACTAGTTTTACAAATCATTATCGATTGATCCCGTTTAAGTTTTTTTGCACTTTCGGGACTAAAGTGGCCACTTTCAGTGCCTAAAGTCACATTTACTCCCTAGGGATTAAATATGAACAAAACTCCCTATTGATTCCGCAATAGATGCAAAAAATAGCGTATATAACACGGGACCAAAGTGCTTTAATCTCTTGGGATTAAATGATGCACTTTAGTCCCTTGTTACTTATATAATATACTGTTTTTGCTTTTGATTAACCTTAGTAGGACGAACTTTTACGAACAACAAGAAATTATTCAAATAACTCAATAATAATAATAATAATAATAATAATAAACTCGATCTAGTACAAGTCACGTTGTTGTTGTTGTTGTTGTTGTTGTTGTTGTTGTTGTTGTTGTTGTTGTTATTACAAAACAGGTCCGGATTTAATCAGAATCTATGTTTCAAATAAAAGCCGTCTTGATTTTTTGATTGATCGATCTATCTCTCTATCTCCTCCATCTCCATCTCTCCATCTCTTTTATATCCCATAAATTTCTAATTATAACAAGATAACAACTAATTTTTTTACGCTTCAATTTGAAAGTGCTACTGGTTATAACGAACATATAAATAGAAACTGGTATTTTTGAAAGAGAGGAGGTGTGTAGCGGCGGCGGCGGCATATTCATCGTATGTATGTAGTAAGGAGGGAGGGTCTCTTATAAACAAGAAAAAATCAAATTAAAATATAGCTATATCATGTAGGTATATTATAGATATGTGTACCTATAGGTACTTAGATACTATTTTACTATTTGTTGGTATTGAAAAGAAGCGGCACATTTCCTGTACGAACATTACAAGTTGAACTATTAATTGAATAATTGTCCGCAACTTAATGATACTGTAATGACGGGTAAATTATTGTTGTGTGTTATAATATCGAAAAGAATGATAGAGAGAAAGAGGGGGTGTTGAAATATAGTGAAAAAAATAAATTGGATTTTTTCTAAGGCCACTTGATCCTGTCTTTCTATACAATTCATATATCTATTCATCAACCATTTGACAGATCAGAATAAGGATCAGATTCGTTTAATATATTATTGGCTACTTCATTTTTCATTGAGTCAAAAGTTTTGAAGAATGAAGTTGATGATGATGATGATGATGATTAAAAATGAGAATGATGAAGACAACCGACAGGATTCAATCAAACGATGAACAAAGATAGATATAGTTGTATTATATTAAAAAAAAAACACGAGAATAATAATAAAACAACACGGTATAGAGATGACGAGAAGAAGCCGCCTTTTTGGTTGCCGATTTGCTTCGATCAAATCTATTTCAAAGTAAAATTTGTACACAAAAATTGGAAAAAAGTGCGAAACAATAATTTTCCACCAATTATTAATATTATTTACTTTTTTTTTTTGGTAAGCTTGGGGTGGTCCAACTAACTAACTTTAGTTTATTATAAGTTCAAGTTACTTGTTCACACAATTTGTTTTTTTTTTTGGGTTCATTCATTTATTTTTCTATTACTACTTGATTTATTTGTGCTCCCATAAGGTAGGTCTATATGGGTGTTTGTTACATATTTGGTACGATTTTTCGGCGTATGTGTGTGTGTGAGTGTGTGTAATACGAAACATCGCCACCATTAAAATCAAACAACCATTTGATGAAACTGGATGTTTATTAAACAAGAACAACATCGGCAAGTTGTCACAGGTCACAGGTGGGCTAGAATCGAATTTTTCCCGACTTACAGTTAAAGTTAACAATTATTCGATAGTTAACTGTCGTTGGTGGAATCCCTTTCTCACTTTAATCAACTTGGTTCTGAAAAAATCTGGTAATAAGTGTAACTTCGTATTATATAATAGGTATAGGATGTGTCACCGAAAAGCACTACCCTAAGATAAGTTTAACTGTCATTGGTGAAACTCCTCTTTGGTGGAATAAAGTTGGTAATGGTGAAAAAGTTTGGTTTTAATCAAGTTGGCTATGAAACAGTATGATAATAATTACCGAAACTTTATAGATATAGTAAGGGTTTCTTCAACCTTTGGTAAAATTTAACGTTCAGTTAGCAATTATAAGTTTAATTGTTGTTGGTGAAATCTCTTTTTAATAGAATCAAATAACAAGTCTGTGATAGAGTGAGCTCTGGAAAAATCTAATCTCACTAAAAACATCAATAGTTCTCTAGTGCCACAAACAGGGGGTGAGATCCACAAGCACGCCAAGTTCAATTTGCTACTATATGTTTCCGCTGGTTATCCACACAAAAGGGCTAAAATCTTATCAAAATTTCTTTTACATTCTGGTGTTTCTTAAGATTCGGGTCTAGTACCACTAGTACGATAAAAAAACCTAGACAAGAGGATTAATTTTGAGTACTTTCTTTAAAATAGATCGTTCGAAATAAATTAAACATATGAGCAATGATTATGATGATGTTTGGAAAATTTAAATATGGAAATGATATCATAAGTTCAATTGGTGTCAAAAAATCTAAAATTGTCTACTAAGTATTCATTTTTCAACTTCACTTTGCAACTTGTTAATTAATGCATTCGTTACGGTACCAAACGAAATTCTAGATATAGCCACTTTAGAGATTTATTGTTTTTGTTCCTCTATTGTTCCACGAAAAATCAGCACGTTCTTTATCAGTTTTTTCCATATTCTGGCTACATTTTGTCAAGGTGGTACTTTTCCAAAAAAAAATTGGGTACCAATCAAAGAGTGCTAAAAACACCAAATATGATGACTGGTTACAGGATACCATTCAATATTTGTCCGAATTTTGGGACATAGAGTTGTAGCTCGATTGGTACCATTTACGTAAAAAGTTTTGGTGAAATCAAATCAATTTTGGACAAAATATGATCGTAATTCGTGACTCATTCTAGAGATTTTTATGTTTCTGGTATGTATGTAGGTACCCAGAAAAAGTCAATTGGTGTCAAATCGGATTGTCACGAAGATGAACAATACTTACAAAATTTCAAGCACAAATCGATAAATCGCTAGTTTTTCATTGGTTTTTGTGCTAAATTTGGTACTGATTCGTAGTTGTTTTCTTTTTGTTATTGTTATTGTTGTTATTTTAATAATTTCATCGCCCCCAAAAAGAGATGTATACCTAAATGATAAATGTGTATCTATGTGAATGTGTGTGTATGTGTGTGCAGTTAGCAATGGTCGAAAGCAACTCGCACCCATTAAAAGTACCTACTATGTTGAATATGTATACGGACAGCCGAGACTAAATTAATTTCGAGTTAATTACCGTGCAGAAGATACCCACCCGTATAGTAAATTAATCATACAACTGTGCGTGTAGTAACTGAGACACAGATGTAGTAGTACCGACTCCGGTACTGCCTAAAATTCACAACACCAATAACAGTAGGAAAAATTACATAAAAACGAAAAATATGGGAAACCTCAAGCACAAAACCATTTGCTTGGCATTTTCCTGGCTTTAGGGTGCTAAGATAAGTACTTATGGCCCAAAAGAGTCGTATCCGCGTCATAATGATTATATTGTGTGAGGTCGGGCACAATTCTATTTTTAATTGCATTCTTTCTCTCCCTATCTCTCTCTCTCTCTTTCTAGCTCCTTTATAAACTAATTTGTTGTAATTACATACAAATGTCATACCGTTGTAGACACAACTAATTGCCCAAAAGACCGATCTGGAAAATTAAGTGAAAATCTTGTCACAGATCCGTATCGAAACATATGCTTAATGGATTTGTTATAATGTGTTAGTGGAAGAAAATTTGTCAAAAATGTCTTTTTTTCTCATCTATTTTAGATGACAGATTCCAAAAAAATTCAAAAAAAAAACGAACTAGAAGCGGTATCTTTCATTATTTATGAATAATGGTACGGAACATTTTAAACTGTTAAAGTTAAGGTTAATTTTTCAACAAATGTGTTGAAATATTGTTTTGTCAACTATAGAATCACTGAATTGTAGATTTCCCGCCAAATGGAGACTTCCATCCAATCAAATCAATATCTCAGCGATAAAATTATGTTACTAATTGTAAGTAGGTACCTACTTAGTTTTCCCGCCAATCAAATCAAACCCACGTTTCTTCTAACAATAAGTGGTTTTATCATCGCAAACGACAATTCCGGATAACGCCTCTAGGACACAATTTTTTTTTGTAAATGAAAATTTCTACTTGCTGAAATTGACTCAACGGGTGGCCGCCCCGGTTCGGATGGAATTTCTCGACAACAACTATAGACGAAGAAGACGAAGACGAAGGTGGAGATGAGGTGCCCCGCAATGCCATCCTGTCACTACCATATACATAGAATAAGAATTATGACTTTATTACTCCATAAAATCGATACACAAACAACAACAAAAAAGATAGAGAATAAGGGAAGAGAATTTTATTACACCCCTTGGACAAGTAGAAAAATTCCGTGAAACTGTCCCATCATGACAATCAATATCCCACTATTCTTATCAGAAATAAGATATTATAATAAATAATAATAACAATAATAATAATAATGATAATAATAATAGAAATAAAAAGGCGCTTTTTTTATACAATTTCCGGGAAATTTCAAAATATCCTCCACACTTTTATTGAATCAATCGATCTTTTTTCATTTTTGTTTTTTTTTTGGAAGTTTGTCGTTGGTTAATTCAAGGTTTACAAATCAACTTTTACTACACAAACACACACACACACATAGGTACACACATACCAACAATAAAATTCATTAAAAAACTTGTCGACAATTTATTAGAAACACTGTAGGTGGTAGTCTTTTATCATCATCATTATTATTATTATTATTATTATTATTATTATTATTGCCACCTATATCTCTATATCAATACCTATAGGTATAATTTATAAAGTAAATGAGCGGTAGTCAAACAGTAGTGGTATACAATTTAAATTCTTCTCAACACTGTTATTATTATTAAATTTATAGTAATTCGAATAATAACAAAAAAAAACCTATCTAATAGAAAATATGAATGAAATTGATTGAATGAAATATTCATTCATTAAAACTAATAATAATTTCCATTGATAATTCCGAAAATTATCATATAGACTATTAGATTATACAATCAAGTTGTCTGTGATTTTGTTTTTGTTTTATTATAAATTGTCAATGGCTACTGTGATCGATTTGTATGAAAATAGCCACGTTATTTCAGATCAAAATATCGATGATGATGATTATATTGATACGATACGATAAATTGCTTCTGTATTTTGATCTAAACTAGCGTGGTATATAAAATAAGCGACGGGTAGTGAACATGAAACCCTAACAATACCCATGAAAAATAGATAGAAATTTGTCAAAATTGTTGACAACAACAACAACAACAACGACAACGAGCACAAAATCCAAGAACTTGATGGACGATATTATTATCTGTTTGAATAGATCAATACCGGTAGTAAATGTTGACAGATATATTGTAGGGGATAGACTAATAAAACCCTTGGAGAGCATAGACTTACTGTACGTATAGTATACGTTAACAGTTCTTATTTGAAATTAGAAATTTTACGCTAGAGATAAATAATGGAGAGTAAACACGTTTTTTTCCCTTCTTCTTCTTCTTGGCCTCTTTACTTAAATGAAATGGACAAAATTTATGACAGTTCTGGAAGATGAACAAGTCAATAGGGAGTTTGATAACAATAGATGATTTCGTGTTAAATAGTTAGTTATGGATTCGGTGAAAAATCCGATTGCAAATCAATTAACGTAAATTTAAGGAGAACGACAGAAAATTACGTATATTTCAGAGACTAACGTAAACAGTAGACAGACAGCTTGAAGTGGTCTATTTACACAAAAGAAGGCCAAAATAGGTTCGATTTTTCTTAGGGACTACGCACACTACGATAACACCGTCTTGACGCAATTGCGCCATTGTTTCTTGTTGGTAACTCATCGGACAAAAACTCCTATAAGAATCAATTGGAATATGGCAGTCCTGTCGTTGTGGGAATAGACATATCGCGTCGGATTGAATTTTGTTCGATTAATTATTATCAACGGGAACGGTAAGAATCCGATGTGCACGTTCCCTTAAACCTATCTGTTAATATTCACATCAAAATACAATAAAAAAAGACGATCGACAGTAGTAAATACGAATAATAATAAAAACTCGCCAGAAATAAACGTGCATCTTGAAGATGGAAATCTATAGTGAGCAAACGTGTTTTCATGGAAACTATGACAAGTTGTTCCCACGCAGAAAAAAGCCAAACCAAACAACTCAAGTCGATTTAACCGTTTTATATCTTAAATCAAAAAATCAACCAAAATCCGAATAACACGCATTTTATCATCGGTTTTTGATATTTCTATTTACATAGAAGTTTCACATTGTAAGAAAACTATGTAGCTACGTATAATATACCGGGTGTACCTACAGCCGTAGACGACCAACCAAAAATATGAGTCGTCGATTGGATCGGTGATAACTAAACTTGTGCGATTGTCAATCATTTAACGTTTTAGAGCTCTCCCGATCAATTTTACGTTTTGGTGACTATTCAGTAGGTATCTAGTTGTTATCAATCATTATTTTCAATTTTAGATCGATTTTAAGTGATAACATTGCTAAAACCTACACTCTAACCTAAATAAAATGGTCAACAAATGTCAGTTTTGATAGAGTACGCGTCAAGCTATGACCCTACGTTGCTAGTCCGTTGCGTACTTCGACTCGAAATAGTGTTGTACACCCGGTATTTGCCACAAAAATAACGAATCTCACCTGTACCACCTCAATACAGCGAGTGGTGAAGGAAAACAAAACAAAACAAGAAGAAATCCGATCTAACACAACAACAAGAAGAAAACCGAAAATAGAAAAAGTCTGAGAACAGACAGATAGATAATAATACGCACACGCACACACATACACATACAAATAAATAAATTATTGAAGCATAAAGTATTTATTCAAATATTTGGAATTCAAAGACAAAGTAAGATACAACATTTTTTTGGTCAAAAACCTTAAGTTAAAATAGAATAGAAAATAGCTAGAGAGGAGAAGAAAAAAAAACGGTACATTATCAAAAATCCGTAAAATATCCATAAAAACCTTGAATGAAAATCATAATAAATCGTGATAGTAAAAATCTACAGTTTGAAAATCTGGAACGAATTGCCAAAACGGCACCACAGCCAAGAGAAACCCCCCTAGA
>JAZBHA010000185.1:46060-71764 GCA_037464855.1 Iselma pallidipennis | reverse complement strand
TACCAACTTTGCAATTACAGAACATCTTTACAAGAAAAAAATCAATCAAGTAATCTATGAATTTTAATTAACAAATCATCAATCAATTATTTTCTATTTATTTATTTATTATTATTATTATTATTATTATTAAAATGATTGTCATTTGTTTAATTTTAATATTTTTCAACTTTTGTTTTTTTTTGGTTTTTGTTTCGTTAACAAATCAAATTGACCAGGCGATCTAGATTCGTGTACCCGATCTAATTGCTGGCAATTGTCATGGAGGCGTTACAGTTCAACCAATCAACACAACAAGTGGGCGGAGTCTACATAAATATGTATTCTTCCCACTACTACTCTCCCCCGCTCTCTCCACTTTTACATAAGGATGATTGTTTCAAATCAAGCCTACTTGATCCCAATATTTTTATAGACTGTCTTTTGTTTCGTTTTCATCTAATTGTAAAAATAATTTAAACAAAAATTTTTTCGTTATCATCATCATCATCATCATCATTGTTATCATCTTTATCTTCCATGAGCTTTAATGGATATTATTATCAAATGAATAATGTGGGGGTGATACAAGTCTTTGGAAAAAATCTAGAATATTTCATTATTCCTGTTAACGAGGAATAGATCATAGTAGTCTGTGGCCGGACAATCAGGCTACTAGATCTACTCGACATAGAGTGGGCGTAACGAATGGGTGGAGCTACTGGAAACAAGAGAACATCACCACCAATATTCTGGGTATATTTTTAGTAGTAAGTTTGAGTTCGTGTTGTTAAGATCGTGTTAGCTATGAAATTATAATACAATTGAATCTGATTGGTGTAACAATTATTGTGCAGCATAAACAAAAGAGAATCGTAATGGCCCCGACAAAAACTTTCAATAGTTAGTAATGCAACAACAAAAAAAATGTGCTACTATCAATTGTTTTTTTTCTTATCAATAATTAATTTCTAGTGTGTGTTGTGTTGGTTTTTTGTGTGTTGTCTTTGTGGGGTAAAAGTGGCATTTGGGTGTTTTTCTTTAAAAACATTCCCTTTGACAAGGAGCAATGACTGTTACGGGAAATTTAGGAATTATGCACAGACACTGTTTTGGATACCCATTTCAAGGTAAAAACCACTAAATTGATTGCGTTACTAATCAATACCAACAACCATTATCAAGCGACGGCTACTTGTTGTTGTTGTTGTTGTTTCATTAAAAAAAAGTCGGTTAAATTTCCTGACTCTTACCACCCCCGCCCGTCTGTTCGGCCTTTTTTTCCCCAAAAGTCGCCTGATAAATATCTCCGTATACCGAACAATAACGGCACTTTCGCCCTGATTGATTTACTGCAACTTTCTCAGAATATGATGATGGTTTATGGTTCTAATGGGACTCGTGTGTATTACACTACGATCATAAAATTGTCCCTTAATAATAATAGTATACCTACCTAATAATAGTTTATAGGGGGTGGTAATTTTGCCCTGTCCCTATAGGTATTTATAACTTTCTCAATTCTAGAAATTTTAAAAATTCTTTTTTACGTGTGTGTGTATGTGTTTGTGCAACTTTAGGTCAAGGTCGTGTCAATCAATTAGGTGGTGTATTTATCAATGGCCGTCCATTACCAAACCATATAAGACTGAAAATTGTCGAAATGGCAGCCAATGGTGTACGGCCGTGTGTGATTTCAAGACAATTGCGTGTCTCCCATGGGTGTGTCAGTAAAATACTCAACAGATATCAGGTATGGATGAGAAAATTAACAAAATCCTATGGGATTCGCCAAATAAACTATTATACAGGATGTCCCATCTAAGATGTCCTCACACATTATTAGTTAGTTATTTAGATTAGTGTTTTTGCTGGATGGGACAACCTGTATAGATTGATTAGTAATTCGGAAAACAAAGAAAATCGTTCGAAAGATAAAGATAGAAATGATGGAAAATTAAAACATGAAACATAAATGTGCAATAAAATCCAATAAGAAAATTAAAACATTTCAATAAATAATAAAACAGTTCCAGTAACGAACCCATAAAATCTTGTAGATATATGATTCATAATAAATAGCAAATTGAAACTATGTTCCTTTACCTACAACCAGTGGCGGTGCCAGGCATTTTGGGTCCACTGATGGTTGGATTCTTTGAGCAGCGCCCGAACATTTATGTGTCTTATGGGAGCCTCTCAGTGACGTCCACCAATTGACAAAAGTGAAGTTTAAACTTCAGGCGGCCCTTCTAACCGGGTGCCGTGAAAATTAAGCCTCATTGGTGTCATAGTAGACCCGCCACTGTGTACACCATACGCGTATTAGTAATTTTATTAGCTTTTATGGTCCAAATAATATAAACTAGGGGAAATTTTATCACCATTTTAATTACAAAAACTATGTAAAATTATTTAATGATCTGTTTCACTTACATTTAATCAAATCTACGGTGTATAAGATATAGGTTAAATGTTATCAGGAATTACTGTCGTAAAATCTGCGATTAGATACGATAGGAGTTTAATATTTTTCTTTGTTCTAACGAGTTTTATACTTAAAAATGGGGAAAAAAACGAGAAACTATGGAAAAGTACAGTGGAACCGCTCTTAGAGACACTTTGATCCGTCTTATATTTCTCCATTCTCCATCTAAAAGAGATGTCGCCACTGTAAAAACATTCACTAGTGGAGAAAATGACTGGAACCGCCTGGGTATTATCGGGTGGTCCAAATTGCTTCAAATTTTGAAATGAATGAATTTAACAAGAAAAATATGCCTACTTTGATCTGGGATCGTCTGTTTTTTTTTCTACCAAATTAGATTTTACATCATTTCTATAATGTTGCTATCCCTGTTTTGTGTTTTTTTTTAATGAATTGTTTGTTTTTTCCAATAGGAGACCGGTTCAATTCGACCGGGTGTGATTGGTGGTTCTAAGCCACGTGTCGCCACACCAGAAGTTGAAACACGTATCGATCAATACCGACGTGAAAATCCATCGATTTTCAGTTGGGAGATACGGGATCGTTTAGTTAAAGAAGGTATCTGTGATCGTAGTACAGCACCAAGTGTATCGGCGATATCACGTTTATTGCGGGCGAAAGGTGGTGGCGGCGGCGGCGGTAATGGTAGTAATGGTGGTGATTGCGACGGTAAGTAAATATCAACCATTTTGTACCGTTTTTTCATCTCGTAAAATCGGTTCGATGATTCTCAATGGGTGGCCCCTTTCTTTTTGTTGTTGTTGTTGTTTATTATTTCTTTGATTTGCCCCTTATACTTCAGTTATAACTAAAGAGCGGATATTCGGCGTACAATAATATCATATTCAAATGTGCCCCTTTGCATTTACCGTTCCGATTATGCGCTGCCCAGACAAAACGAATATTCCGCTCCTTACTTATAACACATATATTTACTGGTATTAATCGACTAATGGATAAAACTTGGCATGTGGGATGACCTTAACGAACATGATTTAACCCAACTTATACCTATCTAGAACGTAGAGAAACAGACGAAGGAGGAGAAGGAAAAAAATTAATTTCCCCCCCCAAAAAAATTGTCAAACTAAACGCAAAAAAATTGAATGTCATTGAAGAAATAAGTGACGATCAAATCAACCGTAGAAACGGATTTCCGATTTCTAAGAATTACAATATTTATCAAGGCTAATACGATTTTTTTATTTGGAGGGTAGGGGGAGCGGTATCTGCACACGGGGAAAAACATAGCATGTGATCAAATAAATTTTCCTTTATCATAATTATTCTTTGCAATAATTCTGTTGGTTTTCTAAAAACACATCAATAATTATTATTATTAGTTCAATGGTAGATTTAATTGTTGTTGGTGAAACACAACTCTTATTCTTTTCAGAAGTGTTTTATCAGTTTAGCAAACTTATTTTAATCAAACCATCAATCATTTCATGCATAAAAAACCCAATTTGCTTCTAGATCAATTTTAATTAAATTATTAATTGAGAATTGCAATTTAGAACAAAATTAATTAGATGGAGAACGACAAAAATTTCATTAAAAAAAGTGACATATCCGTCCACAAAAACAAAAACGAATCGACAAAACCAAAACCGCCCAAATTAGAACCAAAGGTGTACAACAGATCAAGTTACTACCATGTCGGGTGGCGGTAAATATTTAGTAACAGTAGTAGTCGTAGTAATAATGGTGGTGGTGGTGGTACTGGCGGCGGCAAACTTTAAAGCCTCACCTTATAATAGATATCCAATGACGTAACAAATTGTTAACTGACTAACAGACAGAGATAGATAGATAGAAAAATCGAATAACTTTGTCGTTCTTTGTTTAAAAATGAGGTTTTTTGCCGATCAAGTCGGCGTTGAAATTCTCACATCTGATTCATGAAATTTTCATGTTGTTGTTGTTGTTGTTGTTGTTGGCAGATGTTTTTGATCTGTTTTTTTTTCGTTTTGAAACATTTTTTCAATTAATGAGAGGACGAGTGTCCGAAATTTGAGCCTTTTTGGTGCTACTACAGTTTCTAATTTTTTTTCTTTGTCAATTTGGGCGTTTCAGGTGTTGTTGTTTAATTAAAACATTGTACACGTATATAGTGTTAGTTTCACCACCATCAATCAAGGGTGGCTTTGGTACACAAAACAAATTACCTCTCACCATAGCCACCCTTAGGTACCTATACCTAATTTTTCTTTTTTCTTTTTTTTTGGGCCACAACTCCCTGAATTAGCAGAATAGAAGTTAGGTGGTGTAAATATTAATAAAAGAATAATGGACCACCTGTAGATAGACACATGCCGACTTGATCAGTATTTTTTTTGTACAAACACACACACGCATAAATCTTCATAATGATGACCACCTAATAAATAGATCGCAGTAACAATAGAAAACAAAAAAGCCTCGATTTGTACCTACCTAACTACGTGTAGAAAAAAGAAATATAAAAATCCATAGCCAACTAGATGGATGGGTACTAAATTTTTAATAATAATGTGCGTGTGTGTGTGTATTATAATTTGCTGTAACGAATCCACCCACAATAATACTGCAATTTTCTTGTCACACGTTTTTGGGGACAAAATAAAAAATGGTGATACTTCCGATTTGATATTTCCGGTTGATATCTTACATTACAATCAAACAAGAGGCTTAGTCTTTCTTTTAGACACTTTTCTTTGTTATTTTTTTTAATATAAGTCGGTGACACTTGAAAGGTGTTGGTACTGCTGCTGGTTGATGTTTGTTTATTAAAAACATTAAATTTGTGGTAAAAATTTTAAATTAAAGAAAAAAACAAGATTATAGTTTTTTTTTGGTGTTTGCACGCTGGGTTTTTTTTGTTTTTTCTATTATTTTTTTGCAATTATTGGGTTTTTTGCCCATCATCTAGTTAGCGTATAGTTTTTTCTAGATCTCTTGTTCTCATTTTTCGATTTTTTCCCCGTAAATCCACATTCATAGTCATCTTGCTCCTCCTCTCAGTTATTGGAGTCTTTGTAGTCCATACGTTAGTCCTAACACTAACTCGTGTTAGAACGAGAAGGATAGACCATTTGCGCAATTTGTGCTCTTTTCCTAACAAAATTTCACTATTTCATCAACGTGGTTTAACTATTTGGGGTTAGACCCGACAGGCGGAATAGTGAAGATTTCCCCAGGACTAAGTTGGTTTTGGAAGCCACTTGTAGTCTTTCAAATTTATTTGTTTTCACACGAAATATGGCCGATTTTCTGAAAGGGGAGTAATTCACCGGGACTAACGTACTCTAGTCCGACCATGGATGGTCCAAAAGTTTAACCTGTTGCACCAACGTCTGTTAACTGAACTAGCGCCATTACATCTAACACAGACTTTGAGTCGGCTTGGTGAAACCGACGGAAAGAGTTTTGCATATTTTGGGAATCTTGTTCGTTTGAAAAATGGCGTTTTAGAGGATTTGTTAAGATTACTTGTTCTAAACAAATCAAGAATAGTCCATTATGAACCCCACCAATTATATTCTAACAAGATAAGTTAATTGCCCAACCAGTGATTAACACAATCAAGTAAGCGTAACTTTGTTATTTATTAACATAATGGCGATCTAACAGATATGTTAATGATTTAACAACAACAACAACAACAATAAAATCTTGAGAAAACTAGGTGATTAATTATGAGTTTCTTTTCTCGCTGTTCCCGAAAAAACCACCAGTTGATATCAAATCCTCCGATAATGAGGGTGTCTCGGATTGTGACAGTGAACCGGGTATACCATTGAAACGGAAACAACGTCGTTCCCGGACAACATTTACCGCCCATCAATTGGATGAATTAGAGAAAGCTTTCGAACGGACTCAATATCCGGACATTTATACACGTGAAGAATTAGCGCAACGGACCAAATTAACAGAAGCACGAATACAAGTATGGTTTAGTAATCGACGGGCCCGTTTACGTAAACAAATTACATCAGCTGCAACACCTTTGGTACGTAGTTATGTTACAACAACGGATCGTTATCCACCACCGAATGGTTTAAGTCAAAGCATGACCGATGAGGGTTTCGGCGGTGTTTCAGCACCAGTTCCAACTTCTGGTAAATCAGTAACCTTATAGTTTTTTAGAGATTTTACTTAACTTAAGTCTATTTTTGAATGGGTTGTAGTAATGTCGGATTTGTATCCAAGTCCAGTACCAGGACATTCGACATCACCAAATCTACCAATAACGAATATTCCCCATAATCCGTATGCAAATCATCCGATTTATCCACCACCAGCTCCAACAAATCTAATGCAACTACCACCACAATCAATGGCACCACCACCACCATCAACAACAATACCATCGAGTTCACCATTAAACTCAATACAGAATTTAAGTCAACCATATAAAGATAATAATGATAATAATATTGGTAATAATGGGACACCAAATGGTACAACACATCAAACATACAATACTACCAATACTATGACACCAACTACAGCTGGAATGGTAACAATTCTTGGGCCCAATAGTGGTAAGTCTCAAATAATAGGTGTGTTCCAACTATAGAATCCAAAATCCGAGACATGCGCAGATAGTCTAGTTATAGCGTTTTTCAACGCATTTGCGCATGCGTCTAATTGTTTCGGACTTTTCTAATAGTTTTGGATTCTAGTTGGAACAAACCTATTATCAAGTAATTTTTGACGATATTTCATGATTTTTGTCTTAATTTAGGAAATAGTAACAGTAACGAAACGGAGAATGGTCAAAATAATCTTCAATCAATCAATAATCATTGGGGTATGGCCCAAATCGGACGTAATCCCAATCCCAACAACAACAACCACCATCATCACCATCAAAATTTAGGCCAATTGGGCCAAAGTTTCCAACCATTCGGACAAAATAATATGGACAATTATACAACACATAATACAACAAAAAGTTTCAGTCATCAACCATATTATGGTTGGTTTTGATCTGGATACCCGATATAATTGGTGATAAGAGTTAACCAAAAGTTTCTTATAATAGTTTTCACTCTATTATTATTATCATTATTATTATTTGTTTGTTTTTTTTGTAATTTAATCAATCATAGATTTTTTTGATAAGAATTTGTAATTGCACCATTTGTTTTTTGTTTTGCAAAAGTAAAAGAAAATAATTTTAAGGTATTTCTTGATATTTCTCTTAAAATTAGTTACTCCTATTATTTAGGTTATTTTTATAGGTTATTGTATCAATTGTATTATAAATAAAAACCTAAAATGAGTGTTTATTATTTTATTCAGCTACAACATAACAGTCTTCTTTACAAAGATGGGTATTTATGTCCCCCAAGTTGTTTAATGTAACTACGGTGTACGCCACTGTACAACATTGATCTTCGTTATTCACTATTTCGCTGCTTTTATGTATGATTGGTTGCATAATCTACCTGGTGCACAACCGTGACCTTGATTATTATACAATGCAATTCAAACGCCACTCTACATCTTCATCTTTATCTTTATCTTCTTGCTCTTCATGGATATCGATAAAGAAATGGCAATTCAAGCGTCCTCACTCTTTGAAGTTTTGCTTGATCCGCCCAGGAAGCTTAAACCAGACATTTAAATCATATATTTATTCTTCTTCCTACCGCAAATTTATATCTCTGTTTTTTACTATGTGAACTTATCTACTGTTAGTCGAATTTATTAGCTGTAAATAGGTGGGAAGAAGCTGAAAATGAGGATGAAGATGTGGATTCTGTTTGAATTGATTTTAATTGCCAAGCAACTCCTTAGAAATAAAGATGAAGATGTAGAGTGACGTTTGAATTGCATTGATAGAATAGATATTACCAACAGGGTAGCCAACGTAAAGATTGCTGGGGGAAAACTAGTGTTCTTAGGGCACAAAAATCCTTGTAATAAAACTGAATTTTGACAATTTCTTGAATTTAATTAGCATCATTATAAGCAATTTGGGTGAACCGCTATTTGTTTAAAAAATACTATTAATCGATAATTGGAATTCTAGATATAGCTGGTCGTCCATTTAGAGCTACAATTAGTCGAGTCGGTTTTCGGTTGGTAGAACTGATTTGCTAACTTCATTCTAGTCGCCATATTGTAATTAGGTGTTGACATTTTTTCTGTAGAGAAAATCATTAATTTTCTTAATTAATTAAGTAATTAATCAGCAAAAAAATAATGAATTCATTATTGGGTTATGGTAGTGATGATGATTACGATGATTCGTCGGAAGAAAAACAACCAGTAAGTCAAAAAATTATTACACCACCACTACTACCCTTCTCCACCCTTGTGATGGGTTGAAATAGTCAACTATTTGTGGGTGAATAGGGGCGAATTTTATATAAATTTCCAGGAAATCGATTAAATTCTATTTAGATAATTTGTCGATTATGTAAATTTTGATAAATTTGATCGATTTTTTGTGTAATTTTCTGTAATTATTATTGACTGATATCTGATCGATTTGTGGTTAATTAATTTGTTAATTAATTCGTTAATTTACTGAATTAGTACGACTCAACAATTCTTGACAGGATTGGCGAACGACACCGCCCAAGAAAGTCGATGGTGATGGGAAAGTTTCGACGCAATTAGACGCCAATTATGATGAAGTCCAAATGGATCTAAGCGAGGTAATTCAATCAAAAAAAACATCAAAATATTGTTAAAATATCATAAAAACTAGTCCTTCTTTATGTATTTTAATCCTGTTCGTCCTCGACTTGTTTTTTTTTTTTGTTGAGGATTATTTGTAATTTTTTCAAAATTTCACACACAAAAAAACTCCAACTATTTTTCATTTTATTTTGAGTAAAAATGATATTAACTCACTCTGTTAATTAATTGTAAAGACGTTATGTGGTTACGAGAGCACACACTGATTATCAACCGTCGAGTCCAAGAAAAATCCCCGAAAAAAACACACCAATTGTGGCAAAAAAACACATACGAGGGTGAGTATATTTAGTAAAATCGGGATCACTTTTGGGGGGTGGTGGTGGAAAGGAAAATAGTAATTGGATTTGTGGTGGGTATTACCTACCACACAACCTCCCCCTGTATCTCGATTTTTCCACCAACAACGACAACTTTAATCAAGATTCAGGTAACTGTATGATTTTTCAAAAATAGTGAAAAGGCCCCTTTAGAAATTTTCAAAATTCACAGTCAAATCAATGGCTAATTAACTATTTTTTGGAAGTTTTTCTTGAATTCTCTTAAAGAAAAAGAATTCTATATTTAAAAATATAATTTATTAAAAATTTCTGTATTTTTAAAGTGACTTGGAATGTAAATGGTGGCATTTTCTCCAACAGGAATCGAATGATAGTCGCCCAAAATCACGTGAACGAGATTCAAGATCATCATCATTATCAAGAACGACCAATGATCGACGACATCATCGTAATCAAAATAACAATCAACGTAATAGTCGTGATCGTATCGAAGATGATCACCATAATCGTAATAATAGACAACGTTCAAGAAGTCGTGATCGTGATCGTGATTATCGTCGGCATGATCGGCGATCAAGTCGTGATCGTTCCGATAGATATCATCGTGATCGACGTGATCGTGACCGAGATAATAGTAGAAGATCACGACGATCATTATCAAGAGAGAGACGTAGTAGGAATAATAGTCGATCACCATCATCATCAAGTGGGAAATATTCACGATCACGATCTAAGTCAAGGGATAGGAGTCGGCGATCTGTTAATAATGACCGACCACTATCAAATATTGAAAAGAGTGAAACACAGAAGTATCAACAACAAGTATTTTTACCACAACAGCCACAACAGCAACAACAACAACAACAGATAAGAACAACATTAACTATACCAACAACAATACAATCAGTAACTACACCAATATCAATAACACCACTATCAGTAACAACCACAACAGCAACAACAACAACAAAAGATGCAGATCGTTTCTTCATGCCAGGTATCACTGGACGTTTTCGTGATCAAATTGAACGTAGAAAACTATTATGGCAGAAAAAAGAAACTAATAATACAAATGTTCCAAAACCAACAACTAATGTTGTAGGCAAAAAAGTATGGGAAACTACAACATTTGCCCAAGATACTGACGGTAATAATTCAATTATTTAACAGTGTGATCTACAAAATTTATAGTTTGAATGGGGTAAGGAACGTATGTCTGCACTTTACTTATCTGAATCAATGAAGACATACGTTTATCATGACACTCTGGACTGTAAATTTTGTCTGGATGCCCAAAAAAGGTTTTTATAAAAATTGGTGTTTTTTCCTGTAGGTAAAGTAGCAAGTAAATTTAAACGTTTAATGGGTATTAGAAATACATCGGATGCAAATGGACCGGCTGTTGATGTGTTGAAAAAACAAGAAGAAATGTTTAGTTCAATGGAACAACAATATGAAGTTGCTAGAACTGCTACACATACAATGAGAGGTGTTGGTCTAGGCTTTAGTAGTAATTATCCACGATAAGTTTTTGTTTTAAATTGTTAACAAAATTAATTTCTGTTTTTCGTTTCGTAAATTGTTAACAAAACTATTATGCAATTGTATTTTTGCATACAAGATTATGTGAGAATTTTGATTGTAATTTATGTATTTTAGAGTTAGGTAAATTAGTGAATACAGAATGCTAAATTGTTTATGGGTTGCTGTTTGTTTATTTGCCAATCGGTCCATTTGTAACCGAATAGGACTTCCTCTCCTGCTATCCCATCAATTCCCAAGATACTGTTTAGAAGTCCAGAGAGAACCTTGGAATATTAGTGGGCCTTCTCATCGGACACTGTAGAGGACGACGAAATTGTGGAGCATACCTCTAGAATCCATGCTGGGAGAGAACTGTCCGAGCTCACCGGCACCTCTTCCAGCAAGCTCCTGTAATTCACATGCAGAGGAAAGATCCAGAATCCACCCAGAGGCCAAGAATCTCCTCTCACTTTAGGAAGAAACGGGAATAAAGGAGAGGAGAGGAGACATTACTGCGTCATCCGACTACAAATATTGGGTGACAAAATACTGTTTAGTATCATTTATTCCATAGATTGTTTTGACCTAAAACACATTAGGCCAACGTTCTATTGCCATATTTTACATGTTAAAAATGTTGAGGTGTTAAAATTTCACAGCCAATTCTGTATATACTTCTGATTATATCTATTTTCCAAAAGAAAAAAGTCTAAAATTCGATAGTTTAAACAGTATCAGGTGGTACAGTCGGACCATTACCACCACCATCCGGTTTACTTTCCAATGAGAATGGTGGTATCCTACAATCGAATGTATAACCATCTTCTCGTTCCATCCGGAAGGTACCCCTAATAAAATAAAGTTTTCTTTTTGGTGTCTCATCTAACAGGATGGTTGTTTAAAACATATTTACCACATATGTCCACTTGGTGCTTGCAAACTAACATGACTACTATATTGAAAAGCTGGTAATGTTCGTGTTAAGGCTGGTTCTTGTCCAACAACACCACGTCCACGTACGGTTTCCAATGTACCAGATAATGAGAATATACGCCAGTGTCGTTCACGTAACTGGACACTTAAAGAACCCAGATTTTCCAAACGGATAC
Source organism: Iselma pallidipennis (assembly GCA_037464855.1). NCBI lineage: Eukaryota > Metazoa > Arthropoda > Insecta > Coleoptera > Meloidae > Iselma > Iselma pallidipennis. Next base: position 59,687 of record JAZBHA010000185.1, on the reverse strand, counting down.
AGTAGCGCCACTACAATAACAACAAATATTCATCAATAGAGGAAGACATTAAAAAAAGGAGTATTACCCAATATACGGACGTTGAATGGGACTCCCGAAAGCCCATATAAAACGGTATTACTGTAACTCGGATATTTTCAGTTGTCTCTTTATGAACATCGGACAACTCCAGCCATGGATGATTCTTATTTTGCCAGGCTTTTAGTGTTTCTTGAGCCTTAAATGGTGGATCTATCAACAAATAATTGTAATTACTTTACAGATTGTCATCCCAACCGAATATCTACCTTTTCCTGGATCGTAAGCTAGAAATTTATCAAATAACTCATGATGTAATGGTGATTTCTCAGCACTCGTATATGGAATAATATCTTCATGGGCTACATAATCTAAACCCGGTATTGCATATAAACTTCTAGATGAATCCTGGTTACCAAGAAACGTTACAGCTTCAGTCTGGGCTCTCTACAATTCAATTTATCATTATTTCTATTATTATTGTTGAGAAATTGAGTAGTTTACGATATATGGACAGTCCCGTTGGTCGATTAAAACTTGATAGAATGTGTGCGTCCGTCCGCGGACTTCTTTACCAACACCAGGATCTGGTTCTTCGTCACCAGTACGATGTTGTGGTAAATCTCGATCAAAAACTCGGGCCAACCATGGAAATAATACAACACCACGATAACCGAAGACACGATGCAAGATTAATTGACCAGTTTCATATTTGCCATTGATTTTTGGGGCTTCTAAACGACCCACTTCTGCTAATCTAAGAACAAACATAACCTCAATCAGAGTTTTATCGAATATTTGAACAATTATCCCAATAATTACCTAGCATATTGTCGTAGATTATTGAATAATATTAGACTGGTTGTGATTTTATTTGAATGGTGTTGGAAAAGAGCGCAAAAACTTGCCATTCTCAACGACGCAATTTCTAGAAAATTTGAGGTTATCTTTAGGATTTAATGGAAATTCACAATAATTTAATCACTGGGTTATGAAACATAATTAAATTTGGGGTTGTAGATGGGAGATTTTAATAACTTTACAAAATTGACCTGCTTTTTTCAATAAATTTTTGACACTTTTTGACAGCTTAAAATAATAGATGTCACCAAGATGTCACTAGCCGCCAAAAATTTCAAATTTACCGCGCGAAATTAACAGCGCCATCTATCCATATAAACGCGGAAATGAGCGGTGCGTTTTATATTTCCTCGACTTGCCAGACAGACAGACAGAATCCGCTCGAATGCCCAAAAAAGCGTTCCAGCCATAGTTGAATTATAAAACGCTATTGTCAAGTCCGATAAAAAAAATATAATCTTTTTTCTGCTCCACTGTTGATGTTGTGCGTAAAAAACTGTTCAATTTGAATCGTTTTGAGTGAATTACAAGACCCATTCGGGTAATTATAAAACGACCTCTCTGCCGTGAGTAGCAAAAAATCTGGACGCCATCTGTCCACAGAACGGAAAACTAGAGCCACCATGGGAGGCGCATTGTTGCCAATATTATATTTAGTTATCGGTTTTGTGGTTAGAGGGCGCTATTCGCGAGTTTTGACATCTGTCACTGTGACAGATAGATAAGCAAAATCACATTACAGTTGTGAGGGTTATTTCGGTTCTTTTTTCTGGATTTTTTAAGGAGAACCCTACAAAAAAAGGCAGAAAAAATGTGGAAAATCCATAAAATTATCAAAATTAATAATTGAAACCAAATAAGCACTAATCTGAATCAATCCAAATAAAAATCAATAATGAGTAATTGAAAATTTTTAACAAAGAAAATCCTAATAAACGGTAAGTTTTCCAATTTAATAGTGATATCTGATTAGGAAAAAAATGTGTATTTTCTTGTAGGAAAATGCCTGAAAATTTGGAACTCGAACAACTAGTCGACGATGATAGTGAGAATGATACGAAAATAATCCAAACACCATCAACAATCACCAATATTATAAAGAAATCCTGTTATTGTCCATATCTAGGTCTAATATTGGCCACATTAAGTTCATTATTCTTCTCATTATGTTCGGTAATTGTTAAATGGATGACTGATATTGATCCGATGGCATTGGCAGCATATCGTTATCTAGGTGTATTATTACCAGCTATACCGATCGTTATCTATCGTCAAGAACCAGTATTTCCATACGGTAAACGTATCATGTTGTTATTACGCAGTTTCACCGGTACAGCTGCATTAATTTTGAGTTTCTATGCATTCCGTCATATGCCATTAGCCGATGCATCTGTTATTGTTTTTTCAGTACCGGTATTTACTGGGATCTTTGCACGATTATTTCTGAAAGAACGTTGTGGCCTGTTCAATATATTCAGTGTTATATTGACATTGATTGGTGTTATATTGATAACACGTCCATCGGTATTATTTAGTAATACAATCAATTCATTAGGTGACCAGCAATATAATCAAAGAACCGAGATTTGGGGTGCTGTTGCTGCTTTTAGTGCAACACTATTTGGCGCCAATGCTTATATTTTATTACGTGCATTGAAAGGGATACATTTTTCAATAATTATGACGAATTTCGGTTGTTTTGCATTGTTACAATGTTTATTGATAACATACATAATCGGTGCATTATGTTTACCACCATGTGGTCTAGATCGTTTATTAATTGTTGCACTAGCTATATTTAGTTTTTTAGGACAAATATTATTGACAATTGCATTACAAATTGAACAAGCTGGTCCGGTTTCGATAGCACGCAGCAGTGATATTGTGTTTGCATTTATATGGCAAGTTATATTTTTTAATGAAATACCAAATAAATATTCAATAGGTGGTGCAATCTTAGTTATGAGTAGTGTTCTATTAACGGGTTTACGGAAATGGATTATTGCCTTACCACCGGATGCTAAATTACGACACAAACTAGCAATTTTAATCAAATAAACCAACCAAAGACAAGAAAATTCGATCAAATTCTAGTGATATTTCAGTATTATAACGGGTGATCAAAGTTATTTTTATTTGGAACGTACTGCGTTGATTAGATCGTTTACAGCTATCTGTGATATATTACTTTAATAGAGTGTCTTGATGGATCTTCACCACGAAGTTTCAAATCGTTCTAAGATCGGCCAGAGAACGTACCGGCTATTATCGAGCAACAGTGGCAGACTCAGATTTTTTGGTACCTTTTCAGTGTACCATTGGTAGGGGGGCCGTGTATCGTGAACTCCTGCCGACTAGCGCGCCCTTTTGGTTTGCAATTAGAGTGGCGTAGGTACATTCGAGAAAAGGTGGATTGTATTATCCAGTCATCAAGTTTACGCTTGATTAGCTCCGTCACTGTCGTCCAATACTTGTTCTGAATAAAAATTACTTTGATCATTCGATATTTTTTTGTTTTTTTTTTTGGACATTTACTGTATGATCTCAAAACTGTACTTAAATTACCATAATTAATACCAAAGCTATACCTATAAGCCTGTATTTGTTAACTATTATCATCCATTTTTGCCCTTTATTTTGTGTTTTTTTTAATTACATTACGATCCAAGTGATTAGTGAGTTCACCAACGGACCAATTTATTATTGGAAGATGATTGTAATTTGTTCAAATAAAAAAAACGCTTTTGAATTGTTTCTTTATTTCAAAATTGCAGCCTTCATTGTCCTATTCCCATTCGTTCCATTAGTTTGTCACATTTTTGGTGTTTATTTCGATTATTTCGCAATCTATTTTATAGTTCAATATCTATAGTTTGTCCACGGTTATAATAGAAAATTTTAAATTGACAGAAATGTCCCTAAATATACAGCACGCCTGCGCAACTAAGGTAAGTAGGCCGCTTCATTGGTCACCCGTTAAGTAGGCGTGTATAAGAATACCACCAACTTAACGTAACCAAAATTACTAGATTTTTATTCTCTTTATTCTACTCTTTTGATTTGACTATTTTCTCTCTCTCTCTCTCTTGTTTTTTGTGTATTTTTCGGTTAGATGGCGTTACTTGAATGCCTCTTTATAAAATAATAAATGGCGTCGCGACAATTTCAGTACAACTACAAATATATGAAACTAAAAAAAGAGAGCGAATCTAGTTGGAAACAATAGAGCAAAATAAGGAATGCGAAAATGCGTTTCAATTTTCTTTGAATTTTCAACGCTCGACTTATAACAACCCTTACCAATTTTCTCGACTAAGCCCTCTCGTAAAAGACGCACGCAACAAAATTGAATTATTTTTAGGACCAGTCGTGTCTTCGTCTTGTTGGTCAAATTTGATTTGTGTCGTGTTTCATTTTCTGCTACTCTTGCCCTTTTATCGTCAAAAATGAATGATGCCTATGCCTACATTTTCCGCCCTTCTGTTTTAATATTTTATTAAAATTCTATTCGTTAAGTATAGAAATTGAGCGTTTTTTGCTCGTTTTTCTGTGTATGTTTGGAAAAGTTCCTGAGTGGTTCTCTTCTTCTCAATTGCCACCTACCTATCTGTCTCATAATGGAAATTACGGAGTTTTTAAATCATCGTTCTTGTAGTGGAGGCTCTTATCCATACAGGACGCCGTAATTCAGTCTCTGATGTTCGTTAGAAACTCAACAGAATGCTAATAACCTACCGATATACAGGATGTCCTGAAACAAAGCCGATTCTGGCCAATAAAAGCAAACCGAAAAAAAGTTCACCTATTTTTCTCGAATAGTCCTACATAGTTTTATTGAATAAAATAATTATTTTCTCTGGAAAATTTCTATAGTTTTCCCATTATTTGGGACATACTGTATATAGATTTTGAGGGGTTTCTCCTATAACAGGAAGGACGACATGTTATTAGGACACTGTAGGGTGGCGCGTCATCAACAGGGATGATATTACGCTACTATCCCTCCACCACCTCACCACTCTCTCTCCCTCTTTCTCTCTCGAATACGTCACATTTACAATAGGAACCGTCAAGGGTGGCTCTATTCTATACATGTGTGTATACATATGTGTGCGTGTATATGTGCCGGTCGTCACCTAGCAACGTCGACGCCCTCAGGGGTAGCGGCGGTCGCTTGTTGTATGTGTTGCCTGGCAACGGTCAGGTGTCGCAAGGTCCAATCAACACGCCGCATCTCAAGATCGATGTTTACCCAGCCGCCTAGTTGTGTTAAAATCGGAAAAGGATAGATGGATTAGGTTTAAATAGGGAGGAAGTGTGATGGCGGCAGTGGTGGTAATATTATCACCACCACCACCACTACTACTACGATACCGGATTTTAATTTGAATAGAAAATGTATGACGGAAAGGGATGAAATACGATTTTAAGGGTGGTATAATTTTAAAGAAAACTATCTAAAAGTTACTAGAATTTTCAAAATTTACCTATTACTTTATTTTTGAGTGATAAAGGGCAGCTAGAGTATGTGATTCCTGTAAAAGGATTATTTCAACAAACAAGCGTTTTGCTTTGCGGAATTTTCTCTAGAAAACTCCCTCTTTTCATAATTTTCTGAAAAAGTGTACATATTTTGGGGAATTCATAGTTTTCAGTTTTCAGTCAAAAAGATAACATTTTTGACTGAAAGTGACAGAAAAAGTTGATACGGTATGAGTCAATAAAGCGAAGCTCCGACGCCTTATATTAAATGATTCATTTTCCAAAATGATCAGGTTGGTTCATTCATATTGAACGTGATTTATGGCGTTTATTATCACTTAACGTTGATAATGAGCAAAAAATCCGTAACAATACGCAAAGACGATAACAACGACAACAAAATCAAATAATTGGAACTCAAGAATAAGGAAAAAAAAAATAGAGAATTAGCTTGAAATTGAATAGACAATTGGCCAAAAAAAGCGATATTTGTACATACTGTCATTTTTTCCTTCATATTTCATCCAGTTACTCTTGAATTTTTTTGCATCCCGCCTACACGAAAACTTGCATTATTTTCTTCACCAATCTTCTTTAAAACTGCTCCACTCTTTCTCTCTCTGTCTCTCAACAACCGTACAAATGAAATAAAATCGTCAAGGAGGATCTATTAGAAGGATAAAAGAATAGTAGAAAAAGGTAAAAAAAAGACTGGATTTCTATAGAGAATTGTATGATTTTCAAGTGCTATCTATCCACGATATTGTGTTCGTCAAAGAGACAAAAAGATTCGTACAAATAGTCAGCTATTTTGAAGATATAAACCCATCTTATACCGAATGTACAACGCTATTTAAGAATGAGAACGTACGACCATAACTTGATTCATACTTTATTGACATTTGACAATTGTTGGCGTTTCATGTCTTAGATTGAAATGCATGTTATCACGTAAAAACCTATTCATTATGACTGATAGCAACCAATTCATAATATAAATTAATATTTTTCACCAAAAAATGTCAAATTATTGACCTGAAATATCGTTGAATACTCGATATATTTGCCTAGATATTTCATTATAGATTCGCGATTTGTTCGATTTGATGCAGTCACGCAATTAAGGGATGAATTTTTAATCGTCTCTACTTTCTTGAGAGATGTACGCCCTATTATTGCATTTATGCAGAAATAAACAGGGATGAAATTTCTTTCTATTGAAATTAAATCTTCAATTCTCAATTTTCTAAATTCTTAACCACCCTCACCCTTCATTCTATATGTATGTATATAGAGTGTATAATATCAGTTTTAGTATCAAGAGGGATGATGGTTTCATCTAAACTACTAAAGACTATAAGTATATCTCTGGATTTTAGGGAGTTACTATAATTAGTTGGTTCTGTTGTAATCATGTAACTGATAAAAGGGAGGGTAGAAATGATAGTAGGAGTAGTGATTCAATACTATAGAGGGTTGGAAATTAATTGATCATACCGTATTTTTGTACAGATTTTGCCATTTTTTCTTGTTATCACGAGATTTTTGTAGTCTCAGGAGATTATCGTGACAGGATAAGATTGGCGGGCAAAAAACAAAGCGAATAATGAACGGTAGGTATACGATGACAAGAATTTTATTAATCAACGATTTTGGGGGTGGTGTGGTTAAGTCAGTGTTTATAATTAACGTTACTGCTACATGATTCACTGATTATCACAGGATTAGGTTGTGACAGAGATTTACAAAGTTTTTCTTCACATTTGCAATTAGTTTTTCACTATTTTCTCGATTATGTTTTGTTTTACCCATTTTCTAGCGTTCTACAATTCCTACGTTAACGTTAACAATAACGTTAAATCTTGTTAGATAGAGACGGTAGAATGTTCATTACACTCAATCGGCTATTTGCGCAATTTGCTTTCTTTTTCTGTCAAGATTTATCGTTACCGTTAACGGTATCATTAAAACATTAGTTTCTGTAATTTTTTATTGTTTAGGGTTGGTTTCTGGGTTAATTTGGATTGAATCCCAACTGTAACATAACACTTTCGTATTCTGGAAAATTCTTATCCGATTTTCCATTGATTTTAATTATTAGTGATCAAAATTAATTGGTTGTGACTCCCTTAACAATTACCGTCCGACTGTCCATCATTCATTTTAAGGGTCTCACCACCACTCAGTACAAAAAATGAAAAGTTCGATTTATTAGACAAAATCCATGCGGTTGTAACGATATCCTGAACCTAAAGGGAGAGAGAGAGATAAATCTAATCTGGATGTGTATGCAACAAGAAGGATAGCTTGTCTAGAGAGACGGAACAATGGGGGTGGTTGGTGGCGGTGGTAGTAGTGTAGAATCAATGTGTGTGTGTGTGTGTGTGTGTGTGTGTGTGTGTGTGTGTGTAGTGGTGTCTGTTATCGGCATGTATGCTATTAAGGGGCGCCCTACGTTACGTTTCAACATGATATGATGACATCCTCGTATACAAAGGCAGCCGCCCTAATAACAAAGGACGATCAGGATGGCGTCCAATATGGCGGCTTTTGGCGTCGTTTTCATCTTTGTTATTGTTTCTTGCTGGAATTAAACCATTGTTGGGGGGGTAATATAATAGATTGGAAATTGTCGATAAAGTTACTCTTAATTACGTTTAACTACAAATAATGGGTTTAATTCAATGGGTTGTATATATAAGTGACCGGATCTCTTGACGCATTTCCGTTAAGAAAAGAAACAACAAAAAAAAAACCTATACACACATTCACTTAAATTCAATTAGAAATGTTTTTGAATCGTTAATTGAGAGACTGATGGTAGCGATAATGCGTTTCCTTGCACAAAATCTATGGTGGAGTGGAGAAGTCCCTATTGCACCCTTCCGACGATTCTACAACTATTTCAACAAAATTGACAGTTGAATTTCGATCTTCACTTCTTTTCCGTTATATTGCTTCACTCGGGGAGGGTGGTAGTGGTGCAATCGCCATCACCACCCCAAAATCGATTCGACACAACAAAACAACAAGACAAAAAGACGACAAGAAAATAACAGTGTAAGGGATGCTGCCTGCAATCGGGGAATTGGTTGGAGGGATGTCTTTATATCTTTCCTTCAATTTACTTTCTCTCATCCTCTTATCATCTTTTGATCGTGATGGTGGTGGTGGTGGTGTTGTAAAGAAAACAGAAAGATATGGTCAGGAAATAGAAATTTTCCGAAAGCAATCTGTTCTTACTTTTATACAACGACTTTCAAATACAAATTCAATTCACAAGACTTTCAACGGAAATACGGAACGATATTTTCTCTTATCTTCTTCAAGTTTATTCATGATGGTGGAGGTGGTGGTGGTGGTGGTAGTAGTAGTAGAGGTGGTGAAATTGCAACTTTGGCGTCTAACAAAAAATCTCTGGAAATTTACAGATAAGAGGTTAACTTTTCCATTAGCAAAGCAAGAAGCGAAACCCTTCATACAACTTGACCACATTTTAGACTTTCTATGTGTCAGTATTGGATGATATCTTCCGGCGGTATTGACCCTTTGACTTATACCCATCAAACTCTAGAGACTACGAGAGAAAGGTCACCACCATCTACCCACCTAATCACCCACTCGCCCACTTGCCCACTCACCAGGTAAACAGTACGGATCTCCCTTTAGTTGATTACAAAATCCCCAAAATACTGTTGATACTGAGTGTACACATCTATATATCTCTCTGTGTATAATGGAGTGGATTGGAGTGATCTGGGAGTGTACAAGCCGGCGTATGTACACTGCGGGGTGGGAAGTCTGACACGGCCAGCTTCGATCCTTGCCGTAGGTGCCGGGGTGTTGTCATGACGACGCGCCCAGAACGCGTTCGCACCCCCTGAATCCAGCCGCTGCCACCATCACCACTGTCATCACCAATACACACACACACTAGCGAATTCAAATTGGAAATTATTTATAGAGAAATATCAACAATTTTATTTTCAATGAACGTGTAATTTCATGTAGGTAATATTTGCGAAAGAATGGAATAAGAAGTGTTGGATGGAGCAAATCCAGTCTACCTTTCAAGGGGGTGGATTTTGCCGTTGCGAATATTGAGATATTTAGTTCAACAATTAACTGGTGATTAGTTGATACACACAGATTACTTCCTTTCGGTCATTTCTTGCCGAAACCGTACTTTTCAAAGTCTATTCAGCATAATTGCTAGTTTTTTTTCTGTGGTAAAAAATTGTAATTCTTGTGCGTTTGAGCTCAACTGATACGTTAATCGACAGTAATTTAGCCGTAATTCATTCGATGTGGGTTTTTCCCGCCTACACACGATAATACCGGAGATGACAAGAGGAAATGAATTTGCCGAAGTTTGATAAGGGATACAATTGTTTCTAGAAAGAAATTTTGTACTGCACAGCCTACTACGATTAGAAAAAGCTTTACAAACTTTACAAGAAAACAAGAAACAATGAGAAGCTTAGAATACTTGATTTGTGAAATTTTTGCCGTAAACGAGGGAAACTAAAACCTTTAGATCTTTAGCAAAAAATTTGGCACTTCTTTGTGGTAAATATTTCTCGAAATTTGCCCGGGTTTTTCCCGCCCTGGTAAAGCTCCGGTTCGGCGACAGACATCGGCACAATTAATTAAAGGAAACTGATGAATTGGCTTATTATTCACAGCCATAATAAAAGCCTTGTCGGTATGAATATCACATAGAAATATACCGCATGTATTCAACAACAACAACAACAATCAGTGCCGCCGTTGCTCTATTCTGCAAATGGCCGCCGATCAAAGCTAAACCGCCATCTTTGTACACAAATACAACTTCCGGTTAATTGACAGTTGGACAAGAAATATTAAAAAAAAGACCAAAAACAATAATAACACAGACTTTATAAAGAAAACCCGCCACCAACATATGCCCATTACTGCTGTTAAACACAAAGTTTTGCACCGTTCTGATCACTATCTCTCTATTGATTAGTTTTTCAAGGGGGATGATTTTTGCGATTCGATATTGTTTCTTTTTTTTTCTTTCAGTTATTTATATAAAGTATTATTTTTGGTTGAATGGGTAAATAGATTGGATAACTGACAGCTTTAGTGTCAGTTGATTCTATCAATGGTTGAAATTTTACACAAGACCGGATACGTCAGTCTGTTTCAACATCATATTTTATATATATTTATCGAAGCTATTGTTCTACAAACAACAACCAAGGGCAGGAGGAGAGAAAAAAATGAAAAAAAAGGGAGAGAAATTTTCAACAGTTTTCGGATTCAATATTCAATACAAAAGAACTAAAGATTGTCGATCAAAGACGCCGGATAGCTAACTAATCAATTATTGAGAGGTTTCCTGTAGTAGGTAGGTACAAGAAAACGGGCACCACTGTGTGTAGATTTCCAATAATATCAGACATGGCATTTTTCTATATAAATATACCCTTTAATCTTAGTATTAATATATACCCCCTGCCCCCCGGACCGTCGCACTGCTCTATAGATAAGCGTATGTTTATAGAATGGCATACAATTTACCCCCCTACCAAACACACACACACACACACACATATACTCTCTTGGTCTCTTTATTCTCCCCAAATAGGAGTTGCCAGTTGTAACGCTAATTAAAACGTTCATTATGGGTGAAGGACTGATGTACGAGTGTAGCCTACAGGGTACATAGGGTGGTTGTAGTGTAGTAATGGTGGTTGTTGTTGTTGTTGTTGTTATAATGATGACGATGGTGAATGAATACACTATAAAGGCAAATTGTATAAGGAAGCGGGGTGAAAGGAGAACATTTTTCATCTAAAGTGTTCTCTTTGATGCAAATCAGAGGAAATGAAAGCCGGAGAGAAAAAAATCAAAAATAGAAATAACAAACAAAAAAAAGAGGAGGAAATCGACAATATTTATTTCCGAGAGTGTTTTGTTTTGTTGATTGATTCGTGAGTTAAGGGCTCCACTTCAGATTATAAGAAAAAAAACTAGAAAATACAGGCTTATTTCTTGATGTTCAATTGTTTTTGCAATCCCATCTTAATTTATATATCAATTAAATTTAGTTGTCATTGGTGAAATCCAATTTTAATTTATATATGAACCTTAAAAGTGCGAACATTTTGTCGATATTATGGAACTAAAGCAAAATTTTCACCATTTTGTGGCTTGGTCGAACAAAATCCACCAAAGTAAAGAGTTGAAAACAGATCATGGAAGGTAATTTTTACCAGTGTTGCTCAAAATGTGGTCAGCGATGAGATTTCATTGGAAATGAATGAATTACATGCTGCCAAAGATTTGCTTTGGGGAGAGCGAAATTTTTGACATCGCACCAGTACTTGATGGCTCCGAAATATTGCGACCAAAACTACACCGCCGTCCCCTACCCCCTGTGCCTTTTCTGTCAACAACTTATTTTCTTTTAGTTACGTTGTTGTGATAACGATCACTTCACTGTCTTTGTTCGTCCATATAGGTACATAGTTAGTTAGTCCCTGTGTTTTTAATTAGTCTTTACGGCAGACTTGTCGACTGAGATGCGTAAATTGTAAAAGGGACAAAACCTGGACGAGATAATTAAAAATCTCATACTCATCATCTCTTTTTAGATTTCCAACAATTCAAGCCTGCTGCCTCTCCTTACCGCCGCCGCCGTCGACAGGATCTCATCTTTCATCCGTTTTACAATATCAGTGATATCAGCAATTCATTTACCTACAAAAAAAAAACTAGAGTATTTGAGTAGAGAAGGGTGGAATGGAAAGAAATAAAGGGCTTACAACCCTCTCTCTACATACATATGATGATGATAATGAAGATGCTGACAACGCCTACTGATATTTAAACAGAGCGATAACAAAAAGAAAATAATAAATGGAAAACGCAGTTGACGTCATCCCTGAAATCATTCTCTCTCTATACACACATACACACATATACACTTGACAAAATATTAAAGAGACATATTTCCCCCCTATATATGTGTCATATATAGGTATATAGTAAAGAGATGGTGTATATATTCGCCAATAGCGTCGTCTGGTTGTGCGTCACCATCATGGCGACTAATGCAATGAACGTGGAACGATCCCTAGGGGTCGGTTTTGGGGGTAGTGATGTAATCTACCCTTCAGGATCTATCAAGGGAATATATCTACATGTAGTACATATTACACACACACTAATACTATACATTCCGGTTCTTGTTCTCTTTCCTATATATATATATACATCTACTAAAATTTCCCCTTGTGAATTCATTATATGATGACTGGGAGGCGATATCACACGGTGGAGTGGCTGTTTTCAAACTGAAAAGCTACTCAGGGTGAGAGACGAACGAGATAGAGAGAAAGAGAGAGGGAGATTTTGAGATGGATATGAAAACGGCAGAATGGTCGCCGTGAATGGTATAAATGGTGGAGTGAAGTGGGAACCGAGAGAAATCGATCAGATATTAAAATTTTTCTAAATATTACCGGCTATAAAGCACATAAAGTTCTCCAACTTAGGTAAATTGGTAATTTCGTCCAAAAATGGTACTTTGCAAGTTAATGAGAGTTAATGTAAAGTTACAATAGGAAAAGGCACTTCCAACTTTTGTCCACTTGGATTCCATCAAAGTCAGATAAGTTTTAACAATCAGTTAACTGCTAGGTGTCAAAACTGATCTTCTAAGTTTGTTAAAAACGTGTTTTGACACGTGCAGGTGTCCAAATTTTGGTTTTGCCCAAAAATGTACAAATTTTGACCAGAGTCAATATTTGTGCCAAATGAGAGATTTTACTGTTTTACTTACATTTTTTGGTGGTAATTTGGCCAAATTGTGTACACACCACATCACATCACTGTTCTAAATCTGCAGACAGTCAATAAACAACTGGAACCAATTTATATAATAACGAAATATTTATTCCTTTCCTACCCTCTAATATAGGTATATTCTTATTATATATTTTTTGAAAAGAAATAACTTACCCCCTGCTTGAAATTATACCATATAGATAGTATAAAACAAGATACAAGTTGAAAGAAGATGGTTAAATAATAGAAGAAAAGAAATATAGGTATATCGCAGATGGGTTTTTTCTTCTGTCGATTCTTTTATGATAAAGAGATAAAGATATGGAAAGGCCTTCCAGCTAATCATCTAAATAGTAGTAGGCCTATTTTTCTATTGTTACCTGATTTCTTAACAAGAATTACCTTAGATCATAGTCGACAATGGTTCTGGTTGTTGTTGTTGTTG
>JAZBHA010000185.1:14900-36263 GCA_037464855.1 Iselma pallidipennis | reverse complement strand
CATTGGCCCCGGGAGAAATCTCCCCATATCCCCCATGTCCAGTCCGGCCCAGTTGGTACCTAATTGTAGTATTCGGGAACCTTCAATGGCGGATCGACACAGTTGGGGGCCCTGAAATTTGTGTGTTGTAAGAGACCTGTCAATAACGGACACCAACAAAAAAAGATAGATTGTATTATCAAACGTAAGCTTCAGGAAGCCTCTTTTAAGTTTGGGCCCTCAAAACTTGAGCTTCATCAGTTTCAGAGTCGGACTTAAGTACTGTATAAAAAAATTAGGCATCTACTCGGTTGATAATAAAAAAAACACCTTAAAACATTGTCGTTGGCTCCCAAAAAGTCCAATCCGGTCCTGGAAATTGATGAAAAAAAGACAGAAAACTTGACGGTGTAAACTATTTCTCGCTCTATCTGTCACGAATAAAAGCATTTATGTATTATTACGACTATACCATTATGGTAATTGCCTACTGTTTAACATATGCACCCAGAATGGTGAAACATAAAATGGTCAATTTTTGTTCATGTCGTATTTAAATTTACCGCCTGATTTACATTTACGACAATCACGCCCTCTATTCCATTAAATCAACAATTTCTCAACAATTATCCCGTATTTTAGGAGAAAAATACTAAAATAGGCGTTGGTTGTTTAGGTTGTTGAAAATCAACGGAACCGGAAATCGCTATTCGAATTGGTTGTTGTTTATTATCGGTAATTGTGGCCGTTTACCATATGAATAGAAGGTGATCGGGTGACAGGTGTGAACCGAACTTTACGCTCGGTTAACTTGATTTAAGTTAAATAATTTGAATATAACAAAAAAAAAATACAAAAATAAAAGCGAGTATTTTCGAATAATGCCCGGATAGAAAGTGAATGAATGATAAGACTAGGAAAACTAGAACCGAAAACCAAGGTTCATTCTAGTGAAAATTCAATTTATATTTGGAAATTCTGCAATTCGTACAAGTTACGGTCCATCTAGCTAATAGGCTGTCCGTTTTCCAATTGTCCAATACAAGTCGTCACATACACATATGTATAGAACAACTAATTTCATACAATATTTGTAGCTAAAATTTGTTTGTATAAACTCTATGATTTGATTTGGACGACTGTAAATGTCCCTAATATCTATCATGTTAGAGGGAATTACAGTATTTGGACGTTGGTCACTTGCCAGTAACATTCATGCTCGTTTCCCTTTTCTGGTTCTGTTCTGACTGTCGTTTGTTTCACCCACATCTATCAAATATATACACCGGAATATAGTCCTTAGTCCTTACAACCACCACCACCACCACCACCACCACCACTAAAACAGCTAAAAGCTATATATTTGTGGGGTAGGTAAATGGGACCTGTAAGATTTCCCTTTTGCAGGATTTACATATGGAAATTGACCAATAAAATGACCCCGAAAAACAAAGAGATAGGATAATATTGTTGGAAAATGTTACAATTTCCGGAACAACTTAGTATTCAGAGATCGTTCCATAAATTATAGAGTTTTCGCAATGTACCGATAAACGAATTTTAGCGTTAACGTAAATATCAAACAAAATTGGCGCTCAATCATTAGAGAAATCCACGATAGGAACGATTTAAAGTCTCTTACCACCGTATAACTGAAAAAAGTCCGTGCCTCGAGCAGGATTCGAACACCGCATCTTTCAATTGGTCAGTGCTGTCAACCGGCAATTGAAAGATGCGGTATACTGTGGTAAAAGACTAATTAGTTCTAAAACTTCCACTTTTGTGTCGTATGGTGCAATATTTCTATTTGGACATACGTTCTACTTGAAATATGTGCTAAATCGAGGAAGTGGTTCTCTAACCTTATGAGAAACACTCCAGACTTTTATTTCATCTTGATAAACATCATGCGTGGGTTTGCCTTTTATCTCTTTCTTTCTTTCTTTCTTACTTTTTGTCATCTAACAAGATCAAATTATGTCATGATATACGAGGAAGTGTGAGATTTTATTGGTTGCTGTCACTCATATCTTTCTACTTTTTCTTCTTGAATTTTGTTTTAATTTATCTTTGTGTGTATGTGTTTGTGATAATTCGAGATAGTGTGGAGGTGAAGAGGAAGAAGAAGAAGTAGAAGAAAAAGGAGATTATAAGATAAGATGTTGTGTGTTGTTTACTGGGACGAGGTGATAAAGCTACCGGTTTACGCATTTTCGAGACTTTAGGTTTGTTTTGAATCAGTCAACATTATACTGGAGAATTCGAAATAGTTTCGAAATTCTTTTTGTGTATGTTATACAGGATGGACAATCATTAACGTTATAACGTAATTTTTCTACAATACGGTTTACGTTTATGTGTACCGTTTACGTGAAATCACATTAATTATAAATCACGTTAAATCACTATAGTTTCTGGACTGTTTAATTCGAATTATTGCCCAATTGGCTATCCTGTAGATATACAGATTGTTAACTGAAAACGATTTCACGTTTATTCCGTTCGAATAAAACATTGAAAGAATCCGTTAATGTATTCTCACACGTTGATACACACAGCAAACCAGAACCAGAGACAACTGTGTGCCGCCGGTTTTACAGAGATTTGTGTTAAAATTGTTGCTGCCGTCTTGATATTTTCACATTTGGCGGTAGTGGTGGCGGCGGCGGCAATAACGAAAGCAACAGCGGCACCTTTAATAACGAGCCGTACATGTCCACACCTGAACTGTTAAAAATCTCACACCTTCCAAATGACTACCAGTTTCGTGTCATTTTGCGGATGCCTTTGCGAGTTTATCTGCACACACTTATTATTATCATCATTATTATTATTTCGCGATTCAAATCTGGAAATTGAGGAGCAGACAGTCCCAAAAAATAGGATTAATTAAGAAAAATTCACGTAATTGAAATAAAAAAGGTTTCTCTTTGTTGTCAGTCACAGGTATTTTCCCTCGATATCAATTTCGAATCTGTACAGGTCTACCAACGTGAATGTGTTAACATATGGAAAATACTACAATTTCCATAATGTAAATGTCTCCTTATCACACCTACATATCTTTTACCTTTAAGAGGCAGATCTAATTGCAATCACAATATATCTGTAAGTATACCAAGTATTTAGAGTGAATGTCGGCCAAATAAGACTAAACAAAATAATAATAATAATGATAATAATAAAGGAGAAAAACGTGTATGTGTGTAGAAAACACCAGCCGTCCCCCAAAGCTTGACACATTCAATTATTCGGACTGGCGAAAGGACGAATTATCGTTCCAACACCAGACGTGTAAAGTTGGTTAGTTATTTTCGCACGCTCTGATCGATCTTCAATTGTTTTTCGGTTCTTCTTCTTCACTGTCCATCGATTGACAGTTTCTTGGTAAAAAAATATACGATTGGGCATTGTTTCACTCTTCAAACCAAAAAAAAAACGAACACCAAGAAAACTCTTTGTACACAACGGGTGAGATAAAAAAAAAACGAGAAACAAGTGATACCTAGAAGTTTGACTCCAATTAGTTGTAATTTTTTCCCGCCAATTATGATTTATGATACAGTTTTTGGTGGATTCTACTGTTTTGTGTGTATGTGTGTGTGTGTGAGAGTGTGTAGAAATTGTGAATGGTATTTGTGTACAGTTGGCCTCCTTTGATTGCTATATGGCACCTGAGAGTCGTACATTGCCAGGCGGCCGCTCAAAGACCTCTTGTCACATAAACAACACACACACACTCACCACGATTGCTTATATATGTATGTGTGTGTGTATACACATACACCAAACAGAAAGAGAGGATGGCCCCTGAAGGCTACTACTACCTTACACCTGCACAAAACATACACATTCATTTATTACCAATCATCATCTAGTGATCTAATCAATTATTCCCATTTAAATGCTAAATATTCCAAAAAAATGTTGAAAATATTATCATTATTATTATTATTATTGCTCGTTAGTCCCATCAATCTTGTCATGGATTATCGATAATAAGATCTAGTTAAGTAGCAAGATTTGTTCGTTTTGGTGGTACCTGTCGCCAAAATTTTCCTGCCACCCTTTCACCACACCCATCAATCACGTTTGTCATAGACACTAGAAATTTGGGGCAAAAAAAAATTAATTCAAACAAATTTGTTTCCCTAAAAATCCTGGAAACGAATTTGATTGATTGTCCCCAATAGACAAATTGTTATTTAACAACGAAATCCCCGAGATTATCTTTAACGAAAAAAGAGCCAACAGGGATTTCGTATAAATTGTAGGGATTTTAGGGTAATATCGGTGATATCAATCAAATGATAACAGATATAGTATAGAAATATTGTGCGGTTCTGTCTATAATTGTCATGGTTTCTTATCAATTTGAAGGGGATCCGGTCTATATAAATAAAAGACAACGATAGTGGTTATGGAAAATCGACAAGAAAAACGGGGATCTGGGGGCGGCCCCGGATTTATCAGTTTTTGGATGGATTGATGGACAAAAAATTAGATAATTGTGTCAAATAAATTTCAATGAAATATGTCAATCTTTATCTATCTATATAACTAGCTGGTATAACAAATCTGTTGAAAATTTTATGATTTCTTCTTAAATTATCATGTCTTCCCTTTTACAGTTGTTATCAATTTTGTAATAATAAATGTTACGATTACTGGAAACAAGTGTATCGAGATGACCTAAATGGATAATAAATCAAAATCGTCCAGATGTTTGGTGTATAGGATTTTTCTATGAAAAGAGAATAACAAGTGAACGACGATATTTCAGGTCAAAGTCGTTGATTAGGTCATAGATGCATAAATACTCTTATCAATCACTACTCTAATTAATTAGTTAATTAATTGTTATCAATTATTAGTTTTTACTTTTCAACAGTTTTCAAATACTGTCGGAATGTACATTCTAACCTACACATGAAAAGGTCAATTTTAGTAAAGTATGAAGCAAGGTACGGACATACGTTCTGTTCAGAGCCTACTAGGCTAAGGGTTCTTGAAGTCAGGGACGGTAAAATCGAGCCACTCAAAAATTGGGGGCTTAGGGGCGCCGATACACTTAGAGCCAGACCTGCGTCCTGTACCTATATGATGATTCACTGTTCTAACTATTCCACCTTATTATCGTTAGATATCTGTTGTATAAAATTATAACGAGTCGAGATGTTTGACAGGAATGTCGCATATTTTCTATAAAACTAATTGGATAAAACAACAACAACAACAACAACAACAATAACTATACCTAATAGAAAAAGAAACAAACATTTGTGTCAAAAACTGAATCAGGAGAAGGAGAGATTGATTTCCTTCATTTGAATGAATAGATACGGCCTAATATAAAATTGATAGTAGTGATAACATTCTGTAGTAGCAGTTTTAGTTTAACTGACCACCCAACCAAACAAGATATCTCCACCAAGTACCTCCATTTATCTCTCTCTCTCTCACACAAACATAGATGCATATAACTAACCAGTCTTTAGTTTTTAAGATATTCTAGTTTAAGTACCATTATTTTATCAATAAGTAGCCCTAATATTAATGATTCTATGTTTGGTTTGTTTCCTTCTATAAATTTCGAGTTTATCTCATGAATGTATTCTGTTACGTTGTAGTTTTGTTATTTTAGTCACGTTTTCTAGTAATTTTAACACCAAGTCGGACAGTTTTCAAGCCAAAAAAAAAACAACACAAAACGAAAGGAACGCAAGAATCAAGAGAAAGATAAACTATAACTGATAGACAATTGAATTGGTGCAAGAGTGAAGAGATATGGCAATTGTCAGATGTCTGAACGTTCATCAACTGTCTATCATGTGATGATCATCATCGGCATCATCATCATCATCATGAGTTGTTGTATAAACTGGATTCTTTGATTCTTGAAGCGTTGGAATTTTGGGTCGGCAAAACCACATTTCAACGATATATCTACAATGTTGTTGATTTCTCGTCAAACTCCCTTTTTAATACGAACAACAACCACAACAACATAAGAATTATTATCGGTGCCGCTCAATTAACACACTAGCACTAGCACCAGTACTAGCACTAGTGCTAGCGCACTACCTAATTTATTCGGTTCCTAGATGTATGTATGACGGTTTTTTTTTTCGAATAAAAAATAATAACCAGAAAGAAACAACCTTATCTATCTCTTGTATGCCTTGTGTTGTTTGACCGAAATTCCAGAAATTCTGTCTAAAGGCGTCAACGTCGCCACCTGCGATACAATCTACCTCAACCATTAACTCTTTAACCAGCAACAGAAACTACTAAAGGGCAGTTTATCTTCAAGATTTTTATGACAAAATTGTACACTTTATCACTATTATTATTATTATCATCTTTTTTTTTCTAGTTTCGTGATGGAGTAGAACAAGTACAGTAGGGCTCGGTTAACAACGACATTCAAGTGATGTAAGGAGTAATATAGCAGTCGTTATATGAGATGCCGTTATAACCGAGTCCTACTGTACTTCCAACGGACTTATGTCGGGAATGACGAAAGGTCATGTCATCGAGCCTATAGTGAGTTAAAGGTATATAAAAGACAACAGAATCAACGGAACTAATTCGTTATGTTACGGCTCGTTTGGTCCTATTAGAATACAATCACACTGTCACTATTTATGTGTAATTTATCTCTCGCTATCTCTCTCTCTCTCTTTCTCTCTTATATTGGTAAAAAAAGGGCACTACAGATGTTGTTGTTTTTTTTTTTTAATAAACTAGGCTAGGTCGGATCCGTTACAAATTACTTCCATTTTTTTTTTTTTTTTGATAATCAATAAAGTTGTCTGTTTGCAAGAATTTGGTCATGAAGAAGGGTGTAAAATTAAACAGAAAAAAAAAAAGAAAAGTTTAACCCCTATTAAGATTCTTTGTAAAAAGCCCGCATTGTAGCTGTGATTCAACAAAACAGACGAGTTCTTATAAAAGAATCTGTTTCACTACTTCATTGTCACTGTTTCAACGAATGTTGAAGCAAAAAAAAAAGAACAACACCAACAAAACCAACAACGACTGATGTAATGTTATTTGAAACAATAATTTATTAGTCAATTTATTGGACGATTAGATATTTTGCCATTTTTGAAATTAAATATGTTGTCCTTGCATTGTTCAAGTAGATTTATTATTGAATTGAACAGTTTCTAACAGCTTCAACCTTCCTTGATGGCATCCTTATAACATTCAAACAACTATACATACATATATAGACAATAGTTATATAGGAAACAACAATCATTATCTAATCACGTAGGCTGAGACTTAGATTTATATCTTGATATAGTGAAGAAAAAAATCAATTTGAATAAATCAACGTCTAGTCGATTAATCATCACCAGCGATTTCGTTTGATCGATGATCGAGTATTTGAAATTGGCGCCAATTTCTAGACTCGATGTGAACGCCCTCACTTTTGGACGGGATTACTAAAAAAATTGGCGCCAATCTATACAAAATCGTTGAATAGTGTATAATTCTGATGGAATTTTAATTGTAAATCAAATAAATGCAAAATTTATGGAAAAAACGACGACAAAACGAACTTAAACTGGAATCTTTATTTATCTTAACTCTTTTTTTTTTCGAAATTTCAATCTCGCTATACAACACAAACATTTTTAAAGTCAAGTGTTTCCCAAATAAAAATCTTTCCATCAAACTCCTTAGTTGTGTCTCTGTCTCTCTTTTGGTTTATCTGTCTTTTAAAGTAAGTATCAATATAACAGTAGTCGGTGTCAGATCAAAGGATTCCCTCTGCACATTCGGTGGTCGGATAATAACGATTGTCAAGATATAAGAGAATCAATTAATGAATAATTACCTGGACCGTTCTTATTAGCAATTAGTTAATCATCTCTGTCTCTCTCTCTAGATGCAAGTAAATATAATAAAAACACCTATGAAAAAGGACAAGTTTTTGATAATTAATCGACTGATTTTTTCGTTATATTTACTTAAGTATTACTTCTATCGATAATTAGTAATGGTGGTAATAGTAGTGGTGAAGAGAAAGAACAAAGACAGATGTGTGTGTGTGTGTGTGTGTTTGTGTCCAGGTAACGTCCAATATTATCAACGACATTCCTCGCATTTCTCATCGTCTCACACACAACTCTCTGCGACAATAAAATCCAGGTGATGAAACGGTAATTGCATTTACACCAACCCGATTTCAGTCCAATTGAGTTTCTTTGGTGGCAATCAAGGAATAATAACAACAGCAGTCGAGGCGGCAAGCAGGATGGGGAGCGATAAAATCGAAATAAAACACTATGAAATGTACGAATTTTTTTTTTGGTTCTTTAATTTTTCATTAAAATTATTCCACAATAATTATACACAAGACAATTTTTTTCACATTATCTACTTGTTTTTTTTTTATTATTTATTTTTTAATTACAATTGTCACTTATTATCATTGTCTTTTAGAGTACCAATGTGTCACAGATATATAGAGCCAAACAAAAGAAAAAATTATATATATATTTATTTATTTATAATATTTATAATAATATACATTGCAATAAATAAAGATAAACAGATAAAGATAGAAAAAGAAAAAGAATCAGGATCAAATCAACACTGATAGGTATTTGTGTGGCTGTGTCTATCTATAATATCGATAATATCGTGCTCCCCAGTCGATCTCAATGACAGCAAAGTTTTGAACTAAACGTCAATGACGTCATTATGGCGCGAAAACCTAACAACCAATCAGAGTGTGTGGTTGCGTCCCGTTCGATTACCGTCGATACTTATCGGTAAGTATTCGACCAATCGGAGATCGGCTAGAGAACACGATTTATTTCCCGCTTTTTTTCTTTTTGATCATAAGAGACCTGTGTTGACAATTTCCATCCAGCATAGAAGCTTTGGTAGAATTATTCGTTTATTCATTTTTTTTATATATTTATATCTTTCATATATGTATATATAAACAAAGGAAACAATACAAAGATTTTCTTTTATGATAAAGTTTCTAATATACAAAGCTAGATTTTTTTTACAAGATATTACAGTTTTTTTCTCTGTTTTGTCTCCAAAACCAACACAATATTTTCGAAAACAAATATTTACAGGCGAAGGGCGAAGGGTTGAAAACAATAGAGAAAGAGAGAGAGAAACAGATACAATCTATATATACAGGGTGGCGTAAATAATTAAATTAATTTATCGATTTTCTTAAAGGAACATCAATGTCTCCAGTTACTTCAATCTCTAGTTTTTTTAAATTTGCGCCAATTATTTGAACTTTTGGCGAGCACCAAAATAGAAATTTTAAATAATAATAATAATAATAATCATAGATCAATTCACTTGTTTTTGTACTATTTTTAGCGCAATTTTTGGAGATTTTTAATGAGTTTTTTTTGAAAAGAAAAAACAACTAAAAAAGCACTTGTTTTAATAACAACAACAACAAAACAATTTAGCAACTTGTGTTGTTTATTGCAAAAAAGAAACAGCCCGTTCTAAATTAAATTAAATTAAATTAATTATGAGGTTCTTGAATTTTTCGAATTTAATTAAAATTAAATTTATCGGATTCACTATTTATTATCAATATCTTCGTTCTGTTTAACATCAAGTCCATTAACCATTTTCTCGATACTTTTCAAATCGTTTGGTGATGTGGCGGCAGTTTCCGGTTTCGGTGATACGGCACTAGGTCGTAGTGAGGATGCAGGTGGTTGTGGTGGTGCTGGTGGCGATTGGGAGCTGCCACGGATCTTGTCTGTTCCACCACCTGATGGTGAGTTACTTAAACTTCTCGGCGTGACCGTTTCGAAAGCACTACCTAGTGGTGATGTACCAACACCGCCACCACCACTAGCACCACTACTATTCGAATTCGGTAATGTGTACGGTGTAAATCGATGGCCACCTTTCAAATGGTTATGTAACGGAGATGTTGGTGATAGATGATGTGGATTCGGATGGGCTAAGTTTTGATAATGCGAAAATAATGCTGGATGTTGGGCGGCTAATGCTAATTGAGCATTGAATAGTAAACTGGGATTCATACTAGGTGAATGTGCACCACCAAATAGACTTAATGGTGGAGCGAATGGTGGACCACCAGCACCTGGATATAATCCAGGTGGATACAGGTAAGGTAATAAATGTGGTGGTGGATGGATTGGGGGACCAACGGATATATTCGGTGATGGGTATTCACCAGATGGGCCAGCACCACCAGTTGTCGTGGCTGGTGTTGTTGTTGATGGTGTTGTTGGTGATGTGACACGTGGCCGAAATGCTGTACTGCCCGGTGATTCGGAACAACTTGACTCGGATCCGGAATCGTCATGGAGGCGGCGACGTAACGACTCCTCTTCAAGCCCTACAGAACAATATCAAATCCAAAAAAAAAACCACCATTAATTATGATGTCTTTTTAACAAATTTCGAACAAAATTACCCGAATGATTCAAGGTGGCAGCTAGAGGGGTTGATGGATGTAGTGATGGTCGTGGACTGTCCGCTGTCCCAACAACATCCAATTCCGAATCATCCGTTTTCGAAATCGTACTACTATCAGCTGACATTCGAGCTGGTAACGGATGTGTTGTTTTATCATCACCATGTCGTTGTGCCAGCATCGCCTGCCTGTAACAACAATAATAATAATCCACTTTATAAATATTAATCACCACTTTTGATAATCCGCGTATGTATTTTAAAAGGGCAAGTTTAAGGCAACAACCACACTATACTTGAATAATAAATGATGACGGAAGATAATAATAATAATAGGAAATTTAATGAATCACATAGACGAATGGAGGGACAGAAAGAAGGGAAACGGGAGACTGAAAATACCCTTGGCAAAGGTTACTATAATTATCTTAGCGGTGGGTCAATTAAGTTCGCTTATGACCCAGTCGCATATATGCCCTTTTATCCGGCCCTAAATGTTTGCACCCTACTTTGTTATCAATTGATTCATACCCTAGTTCTAGTCTACCATCCGAATCAATAGAAACTCCAGAAAAAAGAGAAATTTAAAACAAAAAATTTGCATTTTTCCAAAATTTAGAATCATTGCGGAAATACTCTTTTCGCTTTTAGCCAATTTGTCCCTTTTTTGCAATATCATCGTCATCATCGCACACACCCCCGCAACCTCCTGGCCAAAAAACACCCCCGTCAAGTTTAATGTATGCATATCACTTACTGTAAATGCAAATGTTGTCAGTGTTTCCCTACACTACTCTCTATTAACGTTTGATTCTGTAAAACCACCCTTTTAAGCTTTGACCTTAAAATAAATGCCAACCTTAATTTGATAGCACCCTGTATTTATATGTATGTGTATGTGTTAAAAGCTATTTTATATATATGTGTGTGTGTGTGTGTGTGTGTAAATTTAATATTAGCTCCCTGTAATTGTGGCCTCTTTAATTTCAATTCCTTGATAATCCCATTGGTGATAAAGATAAGAGGAGGAGGGCAGCAATAACAACCAAAACAGAAATTGAAGAAATAGAATAAATACTTACTTTTTCTCGCGTTTACCAGCTCCTGTATCACGGAACCCTTTAGCAAAGGGATTGTTATCGATTTTCAGTTGTGTTATCTGTAACGAGAAAACGACTTTTTCAGTATCTAAAGATTAAAATAATATAAAATTCAAGTTTTATATTCTAGTCTATAAAGTTTATTTAACGATAAAGCATCTAATTAAGGCGATAATTATCGATGCAAAAGGTAAAGCCGATGACTGGATTACGTTTCCTTTCTTTTTTACATAAATCGACCTGCAATCTATCCATTTTTCAGTAGGCTATGAACTGGACAACATAGGTCGTTGATTAGGTCGGTAATGCAGATGACCTCTAGTCAATCAATTGTCAATTATTTGACAATTGAAACTTTTCCAATTAAAACATAACCTCAATGGAAACGTCAAATTAAATAATGTACGAGTCAAGCTACGCCCTACGTTCTCAATCCATTGAATTAATGTTGTACACTCGGTATATAAATAATTGTGGTGTTTTTGTTTTTTGGTACTAATTGGCGATTTCTAGTTTCTATAAAGATCTATCATAACTTTGACGGTAATTATTATTTGTGGCTATTTGTTGATGATGATACTGATGATAATAATGATGATGGGAATAAAAACAAAGACAGAGGCGGCATTTATTTGTTGATAAAATCCGGATAGCTATACTTTGATTCTAAGAACAATTAAATTGAATGGAATGGATATGGACGAGAAAACACACAACCAGAGAGAATGTGGTCTACTCTATATCGACTATTATATGTTGTGGTTGCGACATATTTGAAAAATCTCCACTGAAACGGTTCCCAAATCGTTCAATTCTTATTAATAAAGATAGATTATTTAAGATTTTATCTTTTCTGGTCGTTTATGAATACAAAATTGTGGGAAAAAAGAGTTTTTTGGGGGAAAAATTGAAAAATCAATAAATTAATCGGAACGTTATTGAGAAAGAATCCTGATTACTTAATTTAGAAAATAGTAAATTTTTAATGAAAAATGTGGAAATTTAAGAAAAAAAAATTTAATAATCGATAAGATCTATCAAAATAACTCTTAAATCTTTCAAGTTTCTCGAATATTTATTTGAATTTTATTAATATATTGAGGCATTTCCCAGATATGTTCGCGCTCTAACCAACCAAAGATCAACTGTTTGTCGCAGAAATGTGCATGGGGCGCACTAGCATGAACGCTCCCTGACGATCTTCAACCCAAAAAAAAAACCGTGTCGTTTTATGTTTGTTTCGATAAGGATTTTATCTGACTTGGTGCGAAAGTAATGAATTCAAATGTACTTCGACTTGTGAAAAATTACAAAATCATTAACAAAATTGTTTAGAAAACCACACCAAAACAAGATAAATTTGAATGGTTTGATTAAAATTTTATGTAAGATTGGTGCAACAATTTTTGATAAAAAAATAATAACAATAATAATAAAAAAATTAAAATGCAATCCAATTCTATGTATGGAATAATTATATTTTTTCGTTTGACGTCAATAGATTTGATACAAATCTTAAAATACTTTCAAACTCACCAATTATTGATCAATTATTATTAAATCCGGCATTAAATCAATCAAATTTGATCTAGATAATTTAAAAAGAAAAAATAATGGTAGATAGAGATATCAAAATTAGAGGGAAATTAGAAATCAGAAAATTACAATCTTACAAATTATACAGTGGAGTCTCTATATAGTGAACCACAAAAATTCAGATAGATGCAACACTAACGCCATCTATGCGACAGTTTCTGGATGAATGACATATGCATGTAGAACGAGACAGCAATATAAACCAACCAATGAATGGTTGCAAACGATACTTGTTCTCTTATTCTACATCTGTCACTTGTCAACAAACTGTAGACATACGTTCGTTATGTCATCCATTTTTCGGATCACACGGTATATTTAATTATTGTTGTTGTTGTTGTTAATTATAGGAAAACTTACCTTTTCGTTCTGGTAGGCCGTGACCGCAATAAATTCAGTTTCTTTAAACACATACGTCCGAAACGTTGAATATGGTAATTTTAATATATCATTAGCTCGAACTAAATGGAATCGGGGCTGATATTTGTGCATTGAATTCAATATCGTCTGTAACAAAAGAGAGAAAAATTATTATCAAAAATTATGAAAT
Organism: Iselma pallidipennis; assembly: GCA_037464855.1. NCBI lineage: Eukaryota > Metazoa > Arthropoda > Insecta > Coleoptera > Meloidae > Iselma > Iselma pallidipennis. The sequence continues at coordinate 22,589 of JAZBHA010000185.1, read as the reverse complement.
CATTTAATTAGTTGCATTAGCAAATCAAATTCCTTTAAGAATTTTTATTATTATTATTATTGTTGTTTTTCGTGTGTGTGTTTTAATTTTATTGGATAATTAAAAATAATCTTAATTATATAGGTATTTAATTATTTATAGTTTTGATTTTTTCGGGTATTATTTTGTTGCTTTCTACAATAGATAGTTCATTAACCTAGAAAGAAAAAATGAAACTGGAATCGTTCAAAATTTTGTTGTTTTTAGAGTTTTTTTTTCATCTTCTCCTCCTCCCAGTTCCTCCTCTTTATCATCATGATTAATCTATCTTTGTCGCTGTTTCACCATCCTGACGAGATAATTAGCTTTAAGGAAGAAAGACGCAAAGCGCTCCCAGAATTGGTTAGGTTGTCTACTCTCAAGTGTATAACCCGACCAACACACATACATATAAAGAGAAATATATCTATGTGTACATATATGTATATAGATACATAGGCACACACACACACACAAACAACCGATTATCGGTACCATGTATCAGGAATATATTTAAATGTTTCGGTGCTCGCGCTGTGTGCGACCATATAAACTTCATCTTAACTGGTACAACGAAAGACCACACACACAAAAAACAGAAATTGACTTTTTAATATCTCAACGACAACGAAACAGGAGGCAGGATTTCCTTTCAAATTTCACCAACTCCATTAATCAGAGATTAATTGTAATTGAGGGAAGGGGGGCTACAAATAGCACCCTTTCAACGAGCTACAAATATTCCAGTCAGGTCAGGTCTACGCGATCCCCATCCCGTTGAATGGCGACTAGTTGTTGGCGCTTATTAATAAAAGTTTATGGTGTGTGTAGATGGAAAAGACGGGGGAAATTAACGAGCGTTTCTACTCAATTTTTCCTAAAACTTTATAATGATAGTAAAATTGAAATATTAAAACATGATTATAATAATAATAATAATGATGATGATGATGATGATAATGGTAAAATTTTGTATGTAAAAGGAACCGGAGGGAGAAAAAAAATTGGTAAAGATTAATAATAAAATGATGTGGACGATAAGTTGTCGGTACTTTTCAAGTCATCTCTCTATCTCCTTTCCACTGGTTTGAATCTCTCTCTGCTTTTTCTATAATCTCACCTTGCCAATATTATTTATATTTTAATGTATAATGTTGTATATTAAAACACCGCGTGTGGTGTTATAGACGACGATAAAATATTTCTTGTGTGTATATGTGGAGAAAAAAAGCCGAAAAAACGTGGTAAGGAAAAACAAAAACTAGATACCTATATTTATATAAAATTTTCTTTTCCTTTCCGTTTCATTACCACTCTCACTCATACTGTCCTCTTCTTTCTTTTTCAATTTCCTTTTATCAATTGACTTGACCGGCGGTGATAATTATCGCGCGAGTCTTCGTGGCGTTTAAGTTCAGTCATTTGGCACAAAAGATGCATAATTTTCACATTTGAATTCACAATCGCACATCCCGCTTGTTGTTGTCGTTTTTTTTTGGGTGACCAGATATAATTGAAAAACACCGCATAATACCCATCTATCTATCTATTTATCTATCTTCATCTAATGGTAGTTGCCGCCGCCTGGCTTTTTTTTTGATCGAAATCGAAATTCCATACGAATTTCGAGATGGTATACAACTACTGTTCGACCAACTCGTCACCTAATCGAAGACGATCAAGATGGATTGCTTTATTTTATCGAATATACAGGATACCTGGTAACATCGAATGTTGTTACTTTGTATTCGGGGTCAATGTGTTAATAAATCGACGAAAAAACAACAAAAAATAGTTACTAATAAGGAACAAATAATAAAGAAAGAAGATGGAAGAAGAGATTCCAAATTTTATTATATACACGTACACACACATACAACGACGGCTACCCAAAACGAAACAACAACGACATATAAGCTAATTTCAACGAAATCGTAAAGATAACGAATAAAAAGCCCTATTTCCTATGGACGTTTTTTTTTTTGGGTCATAAAAAAGATCCATCATAATGTAATAAAATTTGAGGCCGAAATGTTGGTTTTAGTTTCACTTCTTCTAACTTGCAGCATTGTTGTTTGTTTGTTTGTTTGTTTGTCTCGATAGGTCTTCTAGAATCGTGCCACCATCACCACCACCACCACTTCCACTCCAAAATCATTTTAATGATTCTGATAATGATGATGGTGATGGAACAAGCTACTAGTCTTACGTCGTAGATACACACACACACACCAGATACGAGCTAAATTATATAAAAATTCAAATCACTTGGATAGTGAAAAGAATGTGAATATTTATAAAGTAGAAACTGAAGTTTTAGCGATCATCACTACTGATATGGTTGAATTAAACAGTTTTTTTTGGTAATTTATTATAGTCGCCAGTGATTTTTTCGGTTATTTATATAGAGAATCAAAGATTTGCTCCAATTAGTCTTTGTCGCTATCTAATCGAGTGTTTTGTGACAAGAAAGAAGACATATTAAGCGATCGTTTGCAATAATTCAGTTTTGTAGTGGAAGTCTTAAAATGATAGTAGAAAAAAACGTAAATCGGGGACGACTGGTTAGCTCTAAGGGCTAGAAGTGATAGCACCGAAGTGCTAACAAAACTCTAAAACAACTCTAGACTCAAAAGGTTCTTGTTCAGTTTGGATTTATGTTATCATTTAACTTGAAATATTCAAAAATTGTCTGTTTGGTCCTGAAATATCTCGAAATTGATCGAATTTTCGGTTGAAACGAGCAAATAACCAACTATATAAGATCGTAATTGTCCCACACACATACACAATTCCATCTTTTTATCACCGAAACAAACAAAAATCCCAAACTCGCCGCTCGTTATTCAACATTTCAACACATCTTAAGTAGAATTTTATCACTCCAATTCTATCTTTTTCGGTTCGTTTCTGAGTTTTTTTTTTTTTTGAAGAAGAAGAAACTGGAAGCATCTCTTTTATCAGTTTTCTGTCTAAAATAAGACAGAACGAGATAGATGTATAGTCGGGGAGAGACACACAGTTGTCCAACGATTTGTTCCAATGTCCACTACAGGACTAGTGATAATTTATTTCATTGGTCAACTTGATGGAAAAGTGTTATCTATATACAGTAGCGACGAGATATTCGATTCAGCTTAATGTAAAACTGTTGTCTTTTAGTACATAGACACGCCGATAGATAGCCACCCAAGTATAACAGCTATCTTTGTCTTTTTTTTTTGTACAGAAATACCAACTTTGAAATGATTAAAATCACTAAAAACTTGACGATATTTGAATGAATTAATGTACAGAAAATCACAAAAATCAATAGACATTTCAACGAAATATAACCAAGTCACGATAGATGATGATGGTCCAGTAAAATGAAGATAAATTATAATTAAATTCTACCTGGAAGAGACGGTTTATAGTTTTAAAGAATGTTGAATAGAGATCGATAATGTGTGTATTTAAATTATTGTAAATAACAGAGATAGAATGATGATAGTAGTGTGTATTAATGAACTCTATCCTACCTACCACCAAAAAGATATTAAACGTGAAACATGCTGTTTGGAGAACTTGAAAGGATCATACCTACATATACAGAAAATAATAATAATAATAATAATAATAATAATAAATAGAGATAGATTATAGTTGAATTTATATCGACAAGACAAAGATACATGTATGGATGTTAAGAAAGAGTAAGAGTGCGAATGGGAGGCGTGGTAATGTGGCGCCATAGTCGTCCCTAAAAGAAGCCAGATTTCCCCCCTAAGGTGTACATTTTTTTTTCTACCTATGTATTAATGTAATATATAAAAAAGATAAGTACAACACAAATACATACTCAACCATACCACCCGCCCGCCACCCCGCTTAAGGATCGACCTATGTCTATGTTATAGCTTACGTTAATGATCCTTATTGCATATACGGTTCGCAGAATTTAATTTGTAAAACAAATAAATGTCTAAACGATTACCTCTAGATTATTATTAAGTCAAGTAATTTGTAGCTTCTTTTTTTTGTGTTTTTAGGGAATTTATCTGTCATTTATACCAACTTTATCAACAAAAAAAAAACTAGATGTATGCATATAAAAAAAAACAGGTTCGATATAGACTTAATTAAATTAAGTACTCAACTTAATCTAGTGTAAGCTTTGACTATAAATGGGGGTTAGAGGGAAACAGAGAGAGAGAGAAAATAAGGGCAGTATTAGAATTTAGTTATGTGAAACCTGGTATTTACATCAAGATTAACACCTTTGATTGGTTTCAGATAGTAATCGGACTACGGCAATATGTGTGGTTCTATCGAAATTTGCTGGCAACAAAAAGGGCTAAAGTTAAGATTTGTACTTAAAATTATGTTTTTAAGGGCTCAATGTTGTTTATTTAAGTAGAAAGTCACTTGATCAGGAGCGAAAATTTTGTAAAATAAAAGATTCTACAAATCGTCTCTAATTCAATTACAAATGTAAGCCTCTTATCTCCACAAAAACCTAGAAAATCTAGGTACATTGAAATACTTTATGTACAGAATAATTACAACACTTATATCGTACGTAATCATCTATTTTGACGATAAATTTGGAATACACGGAGAGAAAATCAATCGAGGAAAAAGAGACAAAAAGAGGGCTAAAGTGATCGACTGAAGAGGGTGGAATCGTAGTAAATAAGAAGGCAAAAATCGTATTTAGATGAAATTAATTACTTTTAGTAGCAGTAGAGAGGCAAGAAGAAAAAACGGGGGAAATTTGATCAAAAAGATCTGGGTGGCAGCGGTGGGATGTATGTAAACTAATGGGCTGGGGGGAGAAAAACTATGAAAGAAAATAGAAATTTTACGTACCAGAAAATCAAGCGCTTTTTCTTTCAACTGAAACCAAAACGAAAATTTAGTGCCAAATATTGAAAAATTTCACAATTACAGACTAACAGAGTGGTGTAAAAAAAAAAACAAAGAAAAATCTTCAAGATTTTGAAAATTAAAGGGAAAAGGTTTGTTACACTAGTATGTATTCCGTATTCTTTGCCTTCACGTCACCGTTTAATAAAATTACAATAATAATTTTTAGACATTGTGACGTGAAGGCAAAGCATCCTACTAACGGATGATAGACCAAGAAGTATTCGGATTATTGATCATTTTAATCCCCCCACCCCCACCGCGCCCCGTCTTTTCAAAAAATACCCTATTTACTGTCACTTAATTTCTAAACATATACAAAAATGATCGTCTCATATTTCGGTCGCGTGAAAAACACAACTTTTCATTTAACCATTTTTTTTTTGGTTCTCTCTCTCATTAACTTCTTTATATTTCTATCGTTTACTTTTTCCTCTATCTATCTCACTCTCTTTCTCTCTCCCAAGTGTTTTGTTTTTGTCTTTACTCTTGAATTGTGTACACATAACACAACACAGAAATCACTAAGTAGGCTTTGCAATGGTTAATACTTTTGTACATATTTGTTTTAGAAGCTTTTCCATCCGCACCGCCATATTTGTACAGTAGGTATACAAAAGAGAAAGAGAGAGTGTGTTTGTGTATGTGTATGTGTGTATATGTATATAATAGAGGGCCGACCCCAAGACATTTACATTTCGAATCAATTTAATCAGGAAACTTGAACTACTTGGAGGTTTTCTTTTGTTTTCTGTAAAAATTATCAACTCAACTTTGGTCTTTTCTGATATAACGAGTATACCGCACAGTGTTTCAGATCAAAGTAGGCAATGGATGGACAGGACGTAGGTCCATAACTTGATACATATACGTCTTTTAATGCGAAATTGATGGTGATTGACTAATAGTAGTGATCAACGACTTACGTCCACATTACCGATTGTGAATGGAAATGTTGTGGTACAGTTACGGGCACATAAAAGAGAACGTCTCTTGGGTAAGAAATATTAGTATTTTCGTTCGTCTGATCGTGAGTCAGGCTTTTTATCTCTTTAGAGTAGGAAGGTGGAGAGATAGAATATCTCTCCTACTAGATTGGCCAGATTCTGGTCTGTGGTCTTGTGGAGACCATCCTCGGCAGCCCGATTTACACAGGCCCAAAAAAGAACGTTCTCTTTTATGTGCACGTAACTGTACACTTGTTATATTACGAATCAAGAGAGATAGTAGTTGTGGGAAATAACTAGCGGCATATAATCAATTGGAATTATCATATTTATTAGTTGGCTAGTTTAAAATTCAGTAGGCGATGATGATAATAAATAATAATAAATTGGCCGGCAATTGTTTTGTTGAGATAATAAATGTATAAAGAGTTTCTAATTTTAGTCAAAAATTACTACCAAATTGTTACGATTTTGTGTATATTTGTGTGTATGTGTGTGTGTGTGTGTTAAATTATTAGCTCCTTCATCTCTCTGTGGGGTGTTTCTCTGGGTCGTATCGTTAAAATTTCAAAAACATCACCCCAGGTATTTCCACTTTTTTCTGTCCAGTTTGTGGACAGAACTTGGTGTGTGTGTGTGTGTTAAAAGTGACGACACGACGACAATCTCGTAAATAATACCCAAGTTTTATTGTTTTTCCCTATTTTTCGTCCAAAACTAGACAAAGACTGCCCGACTACCCCCTGGTGTTTAATTTTTCTCTCCCAAAATCCGTAAAAAAAAATCGTAATCAGAGAGATATTTAAGACACACACGAGAAAAAAAACAACAAGAACTAGAGTAGAATATTATTAAGGGTAGCTGTATAGGACGGTTGGTGGTCAGATCGGCAAAACAGGTGCTTGAGAATTTGACAAGTTGACAATGACATGGTTGGCGGGAGGGCGGCTTGTTCCATTGTCCAAAATTGTACCATCAACAACAATAATAATGCACATATACTCTGTCTCTCGACTACTATACACTACAGATAGTTGTCTATAGTTGTTTTGTTGTTGTTGAGGACTACCGCAAGAGACACACATCTCTCTTTCTTTTTATTGTACACACCTAATGCCCCAATAAGTAGCCGGCCATTATCTACACACGTTATAATGAGAACAGATCTATGGTACAATAGAAGTCGGCAAGCTTTGACAAGGGGATGATCTTGGTGCGATTTAACGGGTTTAAAGGTATTTCTCTTTGTGTCGATCAAGAAGATGTTGTCGACAAATATAGGGCTGGCCAAAATGTTTTTCGACAAGACTTACAATCATCAACAGGTTAAGACTCTTATAATTCCATTTAAATTAGTTAGGAAAAACTAATTACAACCAACAACCAACAAAAACATTATCATAATACTTGTTTTATTATTCATGACTATACATATATATTATAGAGTACCTACACGGATTTTTATCTTAATACTTTCCTGTTTCCACTTTGTTAACCTTTTTGTTGGAAGATTTGTAAAACAATCCGAGAACATGGACATGAAATAATAAGGTGGCGGAATAAATTATTATTACCATGATTATTATTATTATTATTATTATGTTGGAAAAATCTAGAGACTGGCCTATTTCATAATCGATTCACAAAGAAATAGAGAAGAAAAAAAAAACGAAAAAACCAGGTTATCATCGAAAAAGGTCATTCCATATTGTACCCAATTAACGCTTCAATAGAACAAACAACAATTTTATTTTTCGGCGATATCAAACGGAGTACTTGACAAGTACGATAACTAACCATCAGCTTGTCGGTACTA
>JAZBHA010000184.1:0-104482 GCA_037464855.1 Iselma pallidipennis | reverse complement strand
TAGTGTTCCTGTTTTCATAATAATTCCGAAACATTATCAATAACATAACACTAACTGAAAGATGAAAAAATTTAAATAAATAATAATCGTCTAATTTATTCTGAATTTATGCAAAAAACACCGATAAAGTTGTCACATTTTATTTTCTGCGCTTAGTGTAAACAACAAAATTTTCTTATTTCAAGGACTATTCCTAGTTGACATTAGCACATTTCTTCATTGTAAATATTTTCCTCGTACAAAAATAAAAACCTCAACATTTTTTTGAATTGTTTACGAGACTGGGAGAGAAAAAACAGCACTCTCATCAAGTGAGAACTGAATTGCAATTACTATTACTCCAATTTTTTTTTTTGGTTTAGATCGAAAAATCTAATTAATCTTCATTTTAATCGTAAATAAACTAATTTATCCAACGACGTGATTGGTTGTTGTATCGATAGACAAACGCATTTGGATAAATAAAATTGCATTTTATCAGAGAGGAAGCCTAACCACTCCAATGCATTTGATATTGTCATAAAATGTTTTTGAAATGCATGTCCTATCTCTATATCATTATCACTGTGCAATAGAAAAACATGATATAAACAATATGTACATAGTGCACAACAACAACAGAGGCAACGTCAAGTGCACCAGACCGTGGTAATGCACTATTGTTTTGTTTTTACAACCTTCCAACACTACTAAAGAATAGTACCATAACAGACTTTTGTTCCATACATTAATATTCGTAATAATGTTAATAAGATTCCTAGACTTATAAATAGAATTGTACATTATGCATATAAAACGTGTGGGAATTCGAATACAACATTTTTCCATTTGACACAAAAAAAAAATCTACCTACATATTTATACCAATAAACAGAGTCAATGGAATATATTTTTTTCTAAAACTACCCTTAAAATAGAAATATTACACCCCGGTGGTCGAATCCATGAAAACAGGATCAACAGATATGTGGCTTCTTGTTGAAAACGAAAAAATAATTTAATTAGACCAGAATTTATTAATAAATACGTTTCGTAGTAAATATAATTGAAAAAAAAACACTCAACATTTGTTTTTTTGCTAAATTGAAACACAAGTTACAAATCAAGATTTTTCTTCAGAATTGAGTTATTTATAGAAAAAAGAAACAAACTATTGCCTGAAAAAAGAGAAACAAGTGCTCTCTAATTAGAAACACACAACACAGTTCCAACTTTCATCAGATAGCTTTTGAACTATCGAAATGATAGATTTATTATATGATATTTAAGTGTCTGAAAATATGCTTTTAGTGAAAACCCGCCCAACAGGAAAGCTACATTTCTAACATAAAGTATACAACGTACACCGTGTTTCAATTATAGAGAAAGCCGAGAGAAATTTGTGATTTTTCACATTTTTCAGTTATTGACTGTCGAGAAAAAAGCACGAATTATAATCGACACGTGTGTATAAACTTGATGTAAAATTTGATTCAACTGTATGTGCCCTTAAAATAGAACTGAACAACTAACAGGGGCGTGCTGTAAATTTCAATTTGTATCTTCAGCATAATTATAATTTTCAATTTAATGTGTAGGAGAAACACTAGACGTTAGTTACAACTTTGAGACGTATTGACATTCCGAACATTGTTAAAGATCTAGAAACAAGGACCCCGTTAAGTTGCAGAGAAACAGCACATCACATCAACCCAGCCGGCATGAGAGAGCTTATTACATTTGCGAGAAACTACTAACGTGAATAATTAGTAATTAGTCTCTCTCTGGGTTGTTTCTCGGAGGCGGCGCTCCATTTGTTAACGACATCGAGTTGTTAGCGATACGTTATAGTGTCGTTAGAGTTGAACGGATTTACGGACCTAATCAGTGTGGATTCGGTTATGGGGAGTTGTTAGCAAATTACTGATAGGATTTACCGTCTGTAATTACGTCGCCAAAAGGTCAACAAGGAATTTACTACTGCCATCGGTTCCGGCATTAAAGATTTCAATAAAGATAATCGAAGAACAATACTCGATTTCTGTTCGGGACAAAGCTTACGTGCATATTAATGTGTAACTTTTCTCGAAAGAATAATGAAAATTGAAGCTAGACAAGAATCACGTGCATATTTTGCAGATGATTTTCCTTTTAAACTAGATGCAATTTTTCAGATTACAATTACGATTTTTATCGTACTTTTGAAAGCAACAATTCGTGCTCAATTTATTCATGATTTAACCAATTTTTAACAACAATTTTCTGACACAGCATGCACGATCAACATTGGTTTAAAATGAATAAAACGTTCCCCATTGTCAAAATAGTGGTGGCGCAATTTTTTTCGTGGTGGCGGCGTCGAAATCGATAGAAAACGTGGCGTTTATCACAGCTCTCTTCACCTTGACCTACCAGAGGCGAGCGAAGCTTGTACCTCTACCAGGTTCGCCATTCATGAAACGTTAGGAGAGTTTATAGAACGGCGGCGGCGGCGGCAGCAGCAGCGGTGGCGGCGACCGACCGCCTACTACGCGTCATCTTATACTATATTTAAATTTTCTCACTTTTATAACGATACATACACAATGTATGGTTTAGTAGGAATACGAAAATAAAAACTCAAATAGAAACTGATAGCGGCAATATAAAAATAAACATGTGACAGATGTTATATGTGTAAACCGGCAGGAATAAACAGATAATATTGCTGTTGGAATAAGCTAGCAACTTGGAGAAAAACACCGACCGAATCGATATACTTGCAATGAAATTGATACACTTTTTCAAAAATCACCGGCAAAATTTAGAATTTTAACTTTACATAACTGATAAATATAAAAAAAATTACTTACCGAATTCTATCTGGAAGATCCATTTTTGATTTTTTCTTGGAGGAAAGTGCATGTACTGGCGAAACGCTAGGTTCACTTCCAGAAGCTGGTGGTGACGAGGAACCAGTACTGGACGATAAGCTACCGGCTCGACCGCGTCCCTCATTACTGCCTGTCGAATGTGTAGCTGAAATTGCAAGTGTTGGCCGGGCGTTGTTACGATTACGACGTTTTTTCTTTTTACCAACATCGATGACTTCTTCAACACGTCCAAAAATGTTACTGGTTGGCGGTGGTGGCATCCAATCCAGATCTTTTTTAAGATGTCCACGACCACATTTGCAACCACAAGCTTTATAAGCTAAATCATAGCCCTTTTTGGTCCATAGGTTTTGATGACGTTGCCTCTCGGACCAGGAACGGGCCCTTCCGCAAGTTTTTAAATAGGCCAATACAGTTTGCTCCCACTGATCGAAACATTCTCGATGCATATACCTTCCACTGACGCATAGTTCATTATTGCAAGTAACACGCACAGTATCCCTTAAATCATCCAGGGAGATCAGCATAGGATCATTGTTATTGTTTGCACTTAGGGGTTGTTGTTGAGCGCGTAAGCATTCGCCGGTAGGTACGCAGCAGCGAGTCACGCCGGCTGCCTCCTCGGAATCGATACCCAGGAGGCCTTGAACTTGTCCAAGGTGGCGGCGTGGTGCCATCGCGGATATCAAAGTCTGGATGACACACGGATTTCCTCAATATATCAGAGATGATAAGAAAAGCGGACGAAACAGCGACAATTATAAGCGGGGGGTTTTGTTTGACACTACGCAATGATGTTGACCTCGTCGGTCTTAATAACGTCTTCCAAGCAGCTCTCTCGGAAGCCTACTGCAAATGATGCACACGCACCGCCGGGGAAAGTGCTCGACGGGGCCGGCCGAAAGCGAAAGGTAGGGGAAGGAGTGGGGCACCCTTTTCGCTTTTCACTTTCGGTTTCCGCGCGCGACGCAAGCGCCGCGATGGTTTCACTATCTACAACCCTGACCGACGCCGCCGATAGCTGGCACGGGATGGACGCCGTCGCCGCCGACACGTTGCACCCGACCAATAGTCAATGGCCCCTCAGGTGCACTGTCTATGAACACAACAACACAGACGGCACCGACGGCCGCGCCAGCTCCAAATCAAGTTTCTTATTCTTTGGACTGTATCCGATACCCAAAACTTATAACCATAAACAAAACAGATATTATAGGTGTTTTATATTTATTATTTTTACTGTAAACTACCTATCGAAATATCATCTTGACCAGATCAAGATCTTGTCGATAATTTTATTATGCAAATAGGTATCGTGTTTCTTAAATTAATTTTTTTTTTTAATACAACATAAAGTCATGTATAAACACAAACAATAAAGTTGAGCAAAATTATCATAAGCGGATTACGTAGACATGTTTATACATACATGTGCTCTGTTGCCAAAATTTTTTTATCAAAATTCCTATTTTAATTAAGAAATTATAATACAAAAGCCGGTCATGCATTGTTTTAAATCTAAAATGTACGATAGAATATTCCCAATTCCCAATAATTCCTGTAAAAAATAAATAAATAAGAAACATTTTGTTCAATGATGCAATATTATCGCATCGTACCAACTCAAATAAGGTGAGCCCCAAGAAACCTTGTTTTGTTGTTTATCCTAACTGTACTCATCCTGTTTTTGTATACATATAGCAAAGAATCTAAAGAACCGGTTCCAACATAATGTACATATAAATTCGTCGTCAAGGTTGATTTCTTTCTATGCGAAAATTATGCAAGCCAAAACATTACAAGAATAAAACAACATCAAAATACCATGTTCCAAAAATATACTATGTGGTATAGATTCGACGGTGTTTCATCCTGTACTTGATGCATATCAATTAAATGGTAAACAACCAGTTTTAGAAACATTCTAATATTATATTCTAAAAACGTCTATTTTATTGTGTTGTTTTTTTTTTATTTAAATTACAATTAAAGTATTATGTAACAACTATTGCCCTTCCTTCACAAGACCGGGCAAACCATCCAACAATTCGAGTTGAGACGTCGTCTAAGCAACTGACTGTACGATAGCAATGTTAAGAGTAATTACGAGATAACACCACGTCGTCTTAATCTTTAGAACAGACAAAAACCAACACAATGAGACACATTAGTCGCTATTTACGAGTACTATGGTCGCACCCTATCTAATAAATAAGTACGGACAAAGCGCTTGCATAAACATCGAAAGATTGTACATCGTCTACTATCTTATAATTATGTACACATTACATGCTCTGTACTTATCAAATACATACATAGTATACGAACTATTGTTCTATTTAACATTCAGTGTTAAAAGCTTGATATATTCACTTGTTAACTATTAAATTAATAGATACGTCTAGTGTTACATATCATTCATTTTTGGCGGTTGCTTGACATGTATAGCTTTTCAGCTTTTGTTATAGAATTTTGACAGCTAATTTTCAAATAAATAGTCACTTTCCATACGGAAATTTACATAGAAATGTTAAAAAAATATTCATAAAATTGATCTGTGTTTATATTTCTATTTAGAGTTAGTAATTTAATGGAAATTAAACAACTTTATTTTAAAAATCATGCTTCTAACAAATGAGTTGTTTCAATGCTGGAAACGAAAAAACCAAATTTGTACTCAATTATTTTCTTTTAGATAATTATCTAAATAAATAGAAACAAAATTGATTACATCATAATCGGATGCTTATTCACAAACTGGCGTTCAAGTGGATTTATTCTATTTCATTCTTCCTTTCTAGAATTTTTTTCATACTTTGCTATTTTTAGATATTTTCTCAGCTTTTTTCAAAATTCACATTTTTCTTTTATAAGATTTTCTCGATTTCTGAGATGTAAGTTCGTCTAGGTCAGGGGTTCTTAACCTGAGGTCCCACGATAGGTGTTAGAGGCTCCGAAAAATTCATATTTCTAGTTTCATTTATCTGTAATTGAATTTTAGCGTTTCTTCAATTATCACTTACTTATCTTTTTGTTAGAGGGATTTGTGGGCTTCACTAGGTCTACGTTTTTTTAGATTTTGTGTCGTTTGCAGTTAAAAACAGAATCTCTTCAACAGGTCCGGACTGGACAGACAGAGGAATATGGGGAGATTTCCTTCAGAGCTAATAGCGTTTTTTAGGAGTTGGAGAGATGTCCTTCTGTTTTATAAGTTCCCAGGGGCCAAAGTAATCCGGACTGGCCATGCTCTTCAAATTATTTCTAAGGTACTTTTACGAAATTCTCTTTACTTGATAGAAATTTTTTGATTTAGATTGACTTGAGGCCACTTCACTAAACTCTTGTTTTTTGCTTTATATGTTGGTCTTCTGTTTTGTTTTAATAATAGAGATGCTGGAAATTTTAAAATAAAATAACAGAAAGAATTTAAAAATTGTTGATTAAAAAAAACCTAATGATTCTAAGAAAACATCTAATGGTGTGATTCACAAAAATTAACCACAGTGGTGTGTTAATATCGTAGACAAAAAGGACATTTGCCTAGAGCCTCAATCTTGAAGGGCGCCCAGTTATACAGCATCAAATAATGTTCAACCTGAATATACCTACCTATATGTAGAATACATGACAGGATGGGGCCCCCAAAATCTCTCTTGCTTGGGGCCCCTGATTAAAAAAAAGTAACCATAGGTAATGAAATTTTTAAGCTACAAATACAAAATTGAGCAATTCATTGGAATTAATAAAAAACTCTACTGAAAAAGTTTCCAAATTTTCATTTCAATTAATTGTCATGCTCTAATTGTATAACATTATTGACTATCCCAAAATGATGACTAATATGATCTTAAATCTGTTCAATTTATGGATCATAAACGAATGTTTATTACTCAATACAAAAAAAAACAGCTAAAAAAAGGTTTTGTGGTTTGCAAAATCAAAATTAGTTACTTATATCTCTAGAGATGTTAGAAAAATTATACAAACAACATCTGATTTTTGTTGAAAACCTTTTGATAATTAAACTGATTATTAGACAGCTGAAATATGTTTAAACATTGCGTGATTTGTACAGCAGATGGTTATGATGAGACGTTTAGCCAACAAAATTAAAAAATTTAGTTTACATTTCAGTACCTAATTTTAATTAGCTGTATGGATTTTGTAATCCATTTTAGTGGCGGATCCAGGTATTTGGTGACCAGTAGTTGATGTTTTGAGAATGAAAAAAAATGTATTTCAGGGGGCACTGAAGCTTCAGCTTCATTATCCTTATGGCACATTTTGAAATAAACCATTTGATATTTTTTGCTGACGATTTCAGTTCAGGTCACCGAATATTATTACAGTTCAAAACTATTATCATATAAAGTGGAATACCCACCCACCTCCTGTGTACTCATCGTAATCATCGGTTTAAATCGCACCTTTATGAAATAACTATACAACAAAAAAAATCAGTTCTCCTCCTATGCTTCTGCTAACCTTGGTAGTTTTAGACAATTAATCCCATAATGGTAGGTAGAGTTGTACAATTTGTTATGGCGCAGTTCATTAGGACAATGTCCTATCGCAAAATCAAGCCCAGTTATGCGTAATTTTTGGTTCATAAATTATGTTGTGTTTTTTTTTTGGTCATTATTTTCATTTTTTTTTTCGTAAGACTTTACTGTTTTGTTGTTCGAGCAGTAATCGTCTAAAATTAGACGAAATTTAACAAAACAATCACGATCTATTTGCGGCCTTGGCCTTGACTAAATTCACCAAACGACAGCTGGTTTGTTTATGTCTCCTGAAGAAAAGTATGGTAATTTTTCCCTGCACTCCTTCTGCAATGTTGTTTTGTCTTTATTTTCGTCTGTTGTTGTTGTTGCTGCTATTGTTGTTGTTGTTGTTGTTGTGGGCTAAAAAAATACAATCAGAGGACCATCTGACTCCCTTTTTAGTTATGCAATAATGATATAGTATCTTCTGAAATGACCTCGAATTTGGAACTGAAAAACAGAACAAAGGAGAACCTTGCCTAATTTTTGGAGGAAATTACTACATCCTTCTAGAATACAACTGGACAATTTTTTTTTTGTTTCCACAGACCAATCTAATTTGTTCTAAAATAATCTATTAATGAATCAGATTGTTGTGTTTGATTTTTTTCTTGTATGTGCTGGATGATGATGATGATACTAAAGTTATACTGTATTTATTGTTTAATTTCCTTGAAAGCTAATCTAACAATAAGTTAAGAAGCAGCAGCTGGATTTTGTGTTGAATTTGCAAACAAGTTGTGGTATTTTAATTAACCAAGAAAATGACTGATCGATTTACTTGCAGTTGACAAAAAATTATCATCAATGACTCAAATAACCAGATTTTTTTTCAATTTATCGAGGCATTTTGGAAACTGAATCATGCCTACAAACGATTTTTCCAAAGCACTTCCACTGATTTTGACCAAAAAAGGTAGCTAACAGGCTAACACTCAAAAATTTTGTTTGCTTATTTCATTCATTAGTTTATATATTATTGTTCTTTATCATTCGGTTTGCATAAAAAATGTTATAATAAAACAACTGATAAGGGAAAAAAATAATAAACAACACGATAATCTTGCATTAACTAACTTGTTTATTTTATTAATCAACGCATTTATTGTTCATCTTTAGAGTGTCCCTAGACGGTACGGTTTGCTGGAAGACTCATGAACGACGAGCCTACCGTCCCGAAAAACTGTTGAAGATTCACATTAGAGACAATGAATCGCCTACGTATTTACAGTCACACTGTCTTAATCCGAGTCAATCTATTCGATTCATGAATCAACAGTAAAATAACACAGCGAAAATTAATACAATACTTTTAGTAGAAGACAACAGTTTATGTTACATCAGAGATTGATTCATATTGATCGATGACAGGTCTGGTAATATGCATCTTTGTCTCTCAGATCCGGAGTATTTCTGATTGATTCAGATTCGCTTCGTCTGGAAGAGGCCTAAATGTCTACTAACTCCGTCTTGCCTCTCCAAGTCTGTTCAGTTCTGTTGTAAATTGGAAACAGGAACAACATTTTACTGCAGTTTCGCCAAAAATAACCATAGCTGTCCTCCCATAATCCTTCCGGGTATGGCCACTAATAATACTTTTTTGTTGTTGTTATTTTTATGATATTATTACATTATATTGTCACAGTTTTATCGGTTCAAGAGTATTTTTCAATTATTTTGTGAATTGATATGGAAAGTCTTAAGAGTGCGGGGCAGATGATAAAGAAACAATAATAAACAATAGTATAGTGTTTAATAGATGGTTATATTTTTAATGTATATTTACAGATTTACTTATTTTAATAAATAATTTTTCGTTTATAGTTTATATCATCATTTGTTGTTTACATGATATAAAATTAATATTTTTCTTCCTACTCATGTAAATGTGCGTTTTTTTTCTCAAGGCAAGATGTGTTTTCCTAAAATTTATTACTTCTTAATAACAGTTTTTTTTATTTTCAACCAATTTTCCTTATTTATTGTCTAAAAGAACATTCACGATTCACTAATTAAATGATTAGGAGCTTCAAAAATAATTAACAACCAGACAAAACAGATTGTTGAAAATTATTTTTGAATCAACAACTTCTAGTGGAAATTTATTGATAAAAGATTAAATATTTCGAAATTTTAATTTGTTGAAATCCAATTTCTTTGTGTTATTTTTAAAAGTGTTACCCATGCACACACAATCTTCGCCCATCACGAATTTGATCTGGATATTTAGTTCAGACGTGAGAGGTGTCGTTCATTCTGACCTTTTCAATTCTGATCAAATTACATGTAGCTACATATAAGCAATTATGTTTTATAATGAACATGGATTTTTCACCCAAAAATATCATACAATATTAACAAATAATGAGAGACATTAATAACATTACCACGAAATGTTGTATAAAATAGACTCAAAATTATATTTATTACTTTCGATTCAATGATTTCAATAGTTACTCTGAGGATTAAACGGAATTTTGTGCTTATTATTATTTTTAATTAAAGAATTTTCTATTACAAAATACTTTTTCAGTAATTCCTTCTTAAGCGAGCCACACATTACTCAATTCATCGAACGATTAATCGAACAACTAAATATATAGGAAGTTGAATCCATGTATCGTTCAGGACATTTTACCATACACGTCACAATCGAGTCGTTCGATTAGTCGTTTCGATTTGGTCGCTAGTCTCCTATAAAGGAGGCGAAACGTCAACATGGCAACATGGCTCGATCCAATTTATCGTACAATTGATCGAATGATTTGCGCATAAACTGTTCACTTATGGATTCGGTTTATCGTTCGATAAATTGACTAATGTGTGACTCGACTTACATTCGTGATTCTCAAGTACCATCGTAAGTACTAGATAACGGAGATTTAGATGCAGTTCACTGGTGATAAACTGCTGATAATTATTCTCTGATAATTAACATTAAGAATGTCGGGGTTGGCAGCGTTTTCCCCTTTGCTTCAAATCGTCTCTAATCGGATTACGCACCCCTTTCGCAAAAACTTCAATATTCATCTCGATCAAGAGTTGATTCTTTTTTAACTATGGAACGATGGAAAAAAGTAAAAGAGAAATATAATAAATCCCTTTCAAGAATTTATCATCATATATACAAAATAATATTTTTCATCTATAAGTAAATAAAGAACACGTAGATATTTCAATGTGATTTGTACAGATGTTGGATATAATTCAAAGATTGAACGCATATTTCCATAATATTCAAGCAGTATAGAGTGTGAGCGACAAAATAAAAATGTTGATTTTTTATTAGAATGCTATAACAGACAATAAAAAAGAAAAATCACAACAGTAAAATTTTGACAGCATATTTATTTAAAATATATCGTCGGTATATACATATAGGAGATGTTTATTGAAAACGATACATCAGTTTTATAGATTTAGAGGGTAGTAGAAACTATTCATAAACCTGGTCGCAATTCGTACAAATTTCCACCCTCTACAAAACACTAGTGACAACGGTATAAAACCGCTAGATCACAAAGCTTAGTAGTAATTTCCCATTAATCATTTCCCATCGATAGACTTCTACGCGAAAAGTGCGACCAGTTTTTCGCATTTCAAAACTTTTCTAATATTTGAACAAAACTTGCATCTTGTACAGATTTGATTTTTCTTCTTCTTCTTTGTTATAAAATAGAGGGCACCCCTTTTTAGCGGAAATCTTTGACATGGCGCATTATTTAACTCGTTGATTTATCAAAATGGGAAAGAGAACGGAGAATTAATGGGATTTCCGATCACGCGAACAATCGTTCTTGAGTTTTTTTAATTACCGGTATTTATGGCGTTATATAGCGATTCCGCCCTTTCAAACTAAATTATTCAAAGAATGATTTCACTCACACAGGGGTGGTGGTGGTGGTGATGGTAATTTTTCATTTTTCTTCTTTACAAGTTTGCCGTTAAATTTAATGAAATTAGGAATCTCCATCCACGTCACTGATCTGAAATTTCGCCCTATATTTAATTAATTTTTTAAAAGCTGACTAACGAATTAATGAGTCTATAATGATTATAAAGAATTTGAATCGTAATCTTCCGGCAAATAGGGAAAAGATCTTATCTGATAAAAGAAGGGTGACCTATTATACATTATTACTACTATTATTATTATTATTTTAAATGAAAGAAGATTCTTTTCTACGTGTTGGAATAATTGAAATTTCGGTGCGCAATAGAGGAACAATCGTAATAAAATACTATACACGCGGAGAACATTAAATAATAAATGAACACCTGGTGTATGTATTCAAATGAAGAACACATTCTAAGGGATATTTTGAATGAGAACTATACGAGCAAAGTTCTTGCTGAATTAAGCTGCTTAACAATTGCCGTATGGTCAGGACGATGCCAAGGACATCATTGGTAATCTTACGAATGTAGGTCGCACACGTACTGTCTTTTTTTTAAATTCATAAAGGTTACCAAAGGGACTCTTCTTATATGTACATAGATAGAAATAAAGGTCTGTCTAATAAATCTTGTTACTTAAGGAATGGTTTTTCTTATGTAGCGAAACAACTAATTGGGGGTAAATTAACAACAATTTGAGCAAATGTGTTGTATTTTATGCTGTTTGATTATCTTTTTTATACCATTTAAGAAACGATCTAGCGTTAGTTATTAGACCTTTTTCAGTAATTTTGCAATAACTTCTTTTTAGTCGTGGTATACACTCCTTCTTGTACTAACTACAGTGAAACCCCATTAATCTGGACAAACAGGAGGAGACTTTTCGCGGATACGCGAAACCGCGGATAGTAGTTTTTGTTTATATGCATACCGGTGATTGATAAATGATGCACAATAAGACGATGTGAGGTGATAGTGGCGTGTTAATCGTTTGAAGAAGGTTTATCTGATTTGGGTAATCCTGGCAGCTCGAATAGAGAAGCTGCAGGAACAGCAGACAGTGTCAATGGTTTGACGTTAGAAGCAAACGATGTTGATGGCTGGAGATTGTTGATAAACATTTGGGAGAAACTTGTGAACTGCTTATTTCTTTAAAAAATTTGGTTGCGACAAACCGCGGATAATTGAAACCGCGAAAACCGGGTCCGCGTATACGGCGGGCCTACTGCATTTCTAAACTATTGCTATTAAATCTGTAATAAGTACTGCCACAGACTGTTTGCATAGATTTTATTAAACAAAATATCAAAAGAAACCTGAAGACGTCCATGATGATTTTGTTGATTTCTACCGATGAGGAACAAGTAGTGTTAGAAAATATCAAAATACCAAAGGTCATATAATCATCATCATCTACAAAGTCACGGCCACATTCCACAAAAAAACATTTTGCAAGAATTTATTTCAGTTATCTTTCCTCTTTTTAATTAGCAAAGGGTTAGAATATTCGTATTTAGTATCAAAACATCTAACAACAAGCTAGTAGAGAAAGAGTCGAATTTCTTATTGCGAAAATTATTTAATGATCATCTTTAGACTTGTCTTGTTTGTCTTCCACTTTCCTGACTAATTACTAACTTTGTCAAATACTAAAGGTATCTTTATATATTGAAATAAGAATCCA
The DNA here is from genome assembly GCA_037464855.1 of Iselma pallidipennis. Taxonomy (NCBI): domain Eukaryota; kingdom Metazoa; phylum Arthropoda; class Insecta; order Coleoptera; family Meloidae; genus Iselma; species Iselma pallidipennis. The sequence goes on along the minus strand of JAZBHA010000184.1, from coordinate 91,505 downwards.
ACAACAACTCCTGAAAGAGCTTTCGTCGTCGTCCCTGATTGACAAGAAGATGAAAGTATTGCTTGAGAAAATTTATTTGTTGAATTAATGTTTGAACTTTATGTGAGTGCGTGTTGGATAATATAATGATGGACCGATTCTAGTATTTCCGGGACAAGTACTCTTGACCTCCTTACAACCCCTTCTTCTTTTGAACGTCTTCACTTTGAATGTGTTTGTTGCCAGTTCCGGTGTACATATACACGTATACCCATCATACATGAATAAATCTATGTTTTATTTATGTATAACTACTAGAAATGTTTATTATACGTTTTCAGCAAAATATTAGTTAAATATGGACACGAGGTACTGTATTAACATATTTACTATCTAAAATGACCCTTAGAAATCATGGTAATTTAACACCGAAAAGGAAAAGATGTGTGTTTGAAATATGATATGATTTTGCATTATTAAATATTACAAATTTCTATAAAAATGTTGAGGGATGAATACCAAAAGAGAGGTTTTGTATTTTATATGTTAACGTAAGGATAACGCGAAATCCTCTTAGAAAAGGAAGGGCGCAATTTGTGTTATATTTCTAATAGGAATTAGCATTAACGTTAACCTACGAATAATAAAAAAACTCCCTAAAGCTCCATAAAAATTGCAACTTTCAAAAAACTACAGTGCGATCTATGAAGTTTATGATCAACGTATGTCTTAGCGTGCGTCATAGTTCGGCTGTTTACTGCAATAACGCCATCTATACCCATTGTGCGGCACTTCAATTGATCAAAGTCAGGTTAGTAACAAATGATAAAGTCTAGACATACGTTTCTTACGTCACTCAAAGTCACTTGTACTATAAATTTTATAGATCAGACTGTATAAACTTTCAATGAATCTAATGTAGGCTTAATTCACTTAAACGTCAATTTATTTAATAAATTTTGAAAATCTCTTGCATTTATTTATAAATGATAATCGTTGGGAAACACGAAAGTAGGGTTTTGGGTATACTGGGCGATTATGATTTTGGCGGGCACACCTGAAATCAAAGCCATCACCACGTACTATCATCATAATTGAAGTATGAATAAATTGTGATAAATGTTTATTGTTTCTTGTGTGTGTTTCAGTAAAGCAATAAAATATGCAAATAACTGGTTATTTTGTCTATAATAACAATAGCAAACTATCTATTAGAAGTAATTTCAATGCTCACATTTTGTACACAAATGGACACATGCCTGTCTATTGCGTGTACAATAATTACAAGAAAAGCAAAGATGGGAACATTTCCTCTAGATTAAATAATAATTACATTATTGAATTCGATCATGTTTGGCGTTTTTCTTTTTTTATTTGAACGCCTTTGTAAATATTCACCCTATCATCCACCTACTGGCCCAATGCCCCACTCTCTTTACCATTTCTTTCACTCTCCTATATACATCAACCCTTGTGAAATCCGAGAGTCCCTATGACACAATATTAGTCAAAGCCCTTCACTGTACATATCTGTATATGTATGTGTGTATGTGTACGCTATTTCACATCGTGTTTTTTAATCTACACTCTTGGCGACTTTCAACCCTTTTCATAGACTGTTCTCTAAAATATGGCCGGACTTTAAAATTGCATTACACACACTGTCCAAATCAAATTAACTCTTCACGAAATTTTAGGATACTGGCCATTAGTTTAATTGCTAATATTTATTTTTCGGGTGGTATATGTAAAAGGGCAATCAGACCACACTCACACACATACAGTTGAAGGTTGGTTGGTTGGGTTGATTTTCGAAAATAGGGGAATATCGTTTATCATGCATGAATTTAAAACGCATAAAACTTGGTGTATGTTAATAGGGTGCCATATTTCTTAATTAAACTGGAGAACGAGCCATCGAGACGTGTTGATCATAAATTTGTTGTGTATGTTTTTTTTTTGGTTGTTTTGCTGTAAATTTATTGGATGTCGTCATATGGTCGCATTGTCTTCACAATTAATCACAAAACAGGAAAACCACCACACCAAATATTTTGAAAAATCTTGTTTTTGATGAAATGGATCAAGATTCTAAAATTAATTTCTTTGTGAGAAATTCTTGTCAAAATCCATCTTGTTTATCATCAAAGTAATCGCTAGACTCTCGAAAATTTTCCCGCTGCTATCCATTCTATTCAAAAATAGAATGCCAGTTGAATTCGAACAAAGAATTTGAAGGACTTTCAAGACTCCTTGAAATTTTCATCATTCGATACTGTTTCATTCTATCTCGTTCGTTCGAATTGCATAAATCGAAATGGGTGTGTTTTTCCGTCGAATCTTTGCGTGCTAGAGTGGATGAGTTTTTCTCAGGTTTTGAAACATGAAGCAGTTCCGGTGATCGCGTGCTTAGAAAACATCGAATTCACACAGCTTCAATGCTGTGTATATTGCGCTACTGAATGGTCATGTCACAACTATCATAAACACCACATAATGAATGGTTTGATGATTTTGAAAACTACCCCTTTACGTCCAAAAAAGTATGATTCCATGACCTGAAACTATTCCACAAAAAACATGAAAGATTCATGACTACAAATTTACAGATCTCTTCCTTCGATTAATGTGAGTTGACTAAAATTGGGGTGGTTTTTGTTAATTTTGTTGCTATATTAGGGTGTCGCCAGTGCCGCTTGGAAACCGAATCAACTTTGTTTATTCCATCCAATCCCGTGATAGAAAAAATTGTTCTTCCCCTCGCAAAAAAATACATTGTTAAAAATGGCCGAACTGGTGGACAAGCAACAAACAGATCGAGGGGGTTGAATATATTCAACCAATAGCAACCAAGCAATCAACAATGTGGAGTTGATTCATGCACTTCAATCAGGACTATAAAGGGTTACAAAACTGATGAGGTCATTTCAAGGTGATGGTGGTGGTCTACAAATGAGGGGGGTGAAATATAGAATTTTATACATGAATTTTCGACACGCTCGTCTTATAAATTTTACAAAAACAGTGCGATTACTCGTATGTGTGTGCATGTGTGTGGTTTTTTTTTGGTTATGAAATTATCAGACCTATCTAATTGTAAGTTATAGGATAGGTATTAAAGTTGACCCTACACACATACATATTTGAAAAGCAAGTAATTTGATTGCGTACTCGTACGTGTAAATAGAGATACCACTGCATTTAGTAAATTAGAAATGGCTCCTTTAAGCTACTCCCTGAACGGTTATCGAAGTTACTGTTCATAAAAACCCTTCTCAAATGCTGTAACGCTGTAACCGCAATTATAGTTAAAAATTAAATTACTCTGTGTACATTTTTTATTAAAATCTTGAGAGAAAAGTTAAACATAACAACGTCGGCAATCAAATGAAATATTCTGTAGAGTTGAACACGTGAATATAAAAAAAACTTCAAGAAAATTCACCAAACCAGAGTTGTATTAAAAAACTTCACCAATAGGCGAGCTTGAAAGCTCAACGAAGTGTACAAGATATCATGCTGTGCGTCTTTTCTTTACTCATGACAGAGTTTGAAAGTTTTCTTTATAACATATATCCATATTCACAATAGTGTTACGTTTATACATGTACGAAATTTTCAATCTTTGTTTCCTTTAACGAAAATATATAGCGACAATTTCCATCTTTCTATAGATAGTATTTTGTTTTGGATGATTCAATAAAAACGGTGATATGAGACACACGCAACAGGCATTACCTAGCTTCGATGAAAGTTCAAAGGTGCAATATGATTCTATAGACTTTTTTTTTTCGTCACTTTTTCACTTTTTGAAGATTTGATTTGGTAGGAGGTCTCGCGGGAAACATGCAACGCGAATTTATTACCAAAGAGAACATTGAAGGGTCTATCTGACAGTGAATATAGGGATTATCTTTGGAATAAAACAGGGTAGAACAAGAAAATACCCGGATTTTGTATAGGGAAATACATATATAAGACAAATTGATAATACAATAGTATGTCAAAAGAATTGCACCAAATTTTTGATAAATATTGATTCTAGATAAAATATAAGTCATATTATATTGATCAATATCATTACAGATAATTCAATGATCAGTCATTATTGAACTTTAATAATCATCAATCTCGTGCACAGTGTTTGCATTGTGAGTTACTATCAAAGGATGTTAACTTGTATTGTCAAGGATGCTGAAATTTTTCAAGTTTATCAAAATAGGAAAACTTGTAAATATTTCTATTGTTCGTAGATTTTTCTAGACACCCTTCTGTTTCTTTCCTTTTCTTTATCAGTTTCTACATCCGTTATAAATAAATTCTTATCTCTTATCTGCACAAAAAAATATTTTCGAATCTTAAAATATTACTGTTTATGCTACATGTATGTCAATATTATTGCATCTATGTTACGTAATATTTGTGGATTTTAAGCTTCTCACAAAAATTATTGATCAAAACATAACTTCTTCCCTTTTCTAGAAAGAAAGAGGACGAAGTTAGGGGAGAAAAATCTCCCCGTTTTTGGAAGAAAAAATACGGCGAGACTTTTAAGACATGTAATTGCAGTATTATCTGGTGTGCATAAAAATCGAACAAAATAAATCTGTAAAAGGTGTCAGTTTCTGTCTAGACAGAATATTTTGTTCGGTCTTGAAACCAGTGCCAAGCAAAATCGTGCTCCAGTTAATTTTTATGTAATTGTTGCACATTTTTCAGAAAACATACTATAACAATATTTTTCTCATGTAAAGCGTGGACCAGGGATGTCCAAAATAAAATCGGCAACTTCCTTAAAACATTGAGTCATGATGAGACAATTTGTTTCTACAAATGTGGTGGAAGGAACACCCCTGCCGTAACGATCAATATTATGGATGAATGAACATTGTTGCGACAATATTTTTCTGTCCTAGCTTTGACTGTGCTTCGGAGTGGAACCCATTCTCTTCAATATTATTGTCTCAATACAGCAATATTGACAATATTATTGATCGTCGAAAATTCACTGTTTTTATTAAATATGTAGTTTTCAACCGCCAAAAGTCTTCATTGTGAGTTGCAGCACGATTTCTTGGTGAACGAAAGGATTTTGTTGCAGTAAAATTTTCAATCAAACAGATAATTGGCTGTTTTGGCGACCTACATATTCAGATTAAATCGACAAAGCAGAACATTGTATTCAAATTATTAATGTATATAGATATGTTTATGAAAGAAAAAAATGCACCATCTGTCTTTAGAAGAAGATGAAATACTGTGAGACGGATGAATGTGTTTATTTCAATATATCTGGTTGCGCAAATAAAAATTTCAAAAACAACTCTCAAGGATACAAAAAGATACGGGTTTAAAAGTTTTGTATTTAAGTTTTAAAGAGGACTAAATTTACACACATCTTTATGTAATATTTTCAATAATATAATACATAAAGTGTATGAACACTATTTTTACCAAAAAGAATTTTTAATCATTTTTTTAACGATTAATAGAAAGCCATTTTGTTGACACAATAAATATTTCGATATTATAAGATAATGCTAATCTGGTTACGTTAGGTTATGAGAGTTAAGATAATATTTATTGTTTTGGCTATTATTATTATTAAAAGGAAACTGCGCAAAATTTTTGTTGGTTTCCTATATGGATGTGATAAAATGTGTAGGTTGTATTTTTGTTTGTTATTAAAATTGTTGATAACAACAATGATTTCCACCCTCCTCCTCGAACAATTCTTTACTATTTACTATAAAACCATTAAATCACATAATGTATGTTGAATTACAAATATTCTTGCAATATTATTTATGGGTTATTACTAAATTTTATTTGCTGAAATTTACTAATCATTTTTTAAACTTTGTCAATTATTTGTGAAATCCATTTTCTCTTTTATGTCCATATACACACTACTAAAATGTAGAAATAATTCTGTTTTCACCAAGTTCTAGTAATTTCGATAGTTCAGTCAATAAAATTAGCTCCTATTTATTTATTGTTATACCGATTTCCAACATCGGGGATATTTTTGGCATTAATAGATTCATTTATTTTCCTGGTAAATATTTAAATTACCTTATTTACTTATTATTTTACGACTAATAATGCGACAATCGGTTTACAAATATAAAAGGTTTGAAGAGCAGGTACTTATTGAATATTTACATAATTTATACAATTAAGTTCTGCAACCAAATATACTGTCTGGTCGCGGTGTAGTCTCTTTATTTACAATTTTCAGCTTCTGATAAGAAACTAGAAGCTATCAACATCAGTGGCTTAACTACCCACACGACCCCGCAACCGCACGGGGATACGAACCTTTGAAGGGCGCGAATATTGGAACCCCCCATTAGTATCCACTACTCGGTACATGCTTATAGCTGTAGCAAAGAGGAACCAGAAGCAAATTTTTGCGGGGTGGCCCTGAATCTAAATTTATGCAACTGGTCAACATACTTTAGAAAATTTTTCCAATAATCGTGTAATTTAGCGCGTTTACAACAAAATCTTGTACATATTCTGAACTTTAGCTAGCAGATGGTCACAGGTTTTTGCCTTTTTCAGACCCCTGAAACGAACAATTCCTAGACCATTGAGACTGTATTCTATTCCATCATTTTCTGATAGTCGCCAGATCATTATATTCAATTACTTTTTTAAAATACTGAACTGTGTATCAGCCATTTGTGTAGGTTTTATTAGTTTTTGTTTTGTCTGCTCCACAAAACCATCAAGTAAATTGAACAAAAAAGGCAAACAAAAACAAATTAATAAAAAACAATATGAAGTATTTATGGTATAATTAAGATATTTTCACACCAGAATTTGTAGAATTTAATTAAATGCATACAGTCCAATATAATAAAACAACCTAAACATACTCAGGGTTGAATTAAAAACAGCTTTTTAATTGCCTGTGGATTGCAGGGTAGATTCCACAGACCAGTCGAGTGCACACGGCCGACGCAAGGGAGGAATTTTGAAGTTTTTGTTATAAATTACATGCATTACAAACACGTATAGCTTACGACTGTTACATAGATTAGTGACATTTCTTGAGAGTGTTTTGGATTGAGCTGGTAACTAGGGACAACGTTGGTCTCCTATAGTTTAGCTATAAATTAGCCCTTTTCAGTTTTCCGAAAAATAAAATTCCCTGCATGAAACATAAAATGCATTATCTTACATTTTTCATAGGGTTGACCTCGTCGTTAAAGTATTTTAATGCGAAAATGTATAAAGTTTTTACGGTCGTCGTCTATAGTATAAATTTCACTCGTCAGTAATATAAACGAGACTGGAGAGCTGTTATTTTAAATTCTACCCTTTTCTGTAAAAACCCTCCTGTGTAAATCTAACTATATATTACTAGTCCTACTATGTATTATTATTAGAAAATAATTGTTGAAAATCATGTTTACGCATCGCTAATTCGTTACGGATTTGGAAATGGTCGACCACAACACACCTAAATAGATAAACGTACCCCAAGGATATCAATAAGATTCTGGTTTATTAATTAGTGAGAAACGTCCCGATTAATTTCAAGTTTAATTAAGGCGAGCGCCATCAGTCATCAGTGCCTCGGAGATGAATCCAACTCGGAGGGCTGTACATTGTCTTGCTGATAAAGCAATCTTTTAATAAGTTCGCCAAGCATCCCAAGAATGTGATTGAATTCGAATCGAGTATATCTATAGCCGATAGGTTTGTGCTTTCAATTTACTATTATCACACTCCTTATTTATTGATTTGACATTTCCGTAATTATTCTTAATAATTTATTGGCGTTCGTTTTTCCGATCAAGTCTCGTAAAAATCACACAACAATACTTTGAGAAGATTTATAGGAAAATTGGAAAATTGTTGTTGAATTTAGGGGGCGAGACGTTGTGCTCTTCTTCTTTGGCACACAAAAAAATTATATATTTGCAATCAAGGCTATAAATTATCGACTAGTTTTTGTCAAGTGTTTTCCAGGGTACGATCTATCCGGGAACCTGTCGTAACCAGCTAAAATCAGCAAAATCATCGCTCTTATTCCGGTCACTAGAAATCTAAGAGGGTTTCGTATTTTTTCTTGAACGCAAAAAATTGAGGGATGTTTTTATTAAAGTTAAGTCAATTCAAAAGTTGTCGTTTTGCAATCGGTTTTTCTACAGGAAAACAGAACAAGATCCTGTGACCAATATTTCAATTTATGTGTTTGAAAAGTCGCTATTTATATTTGTCTCCCTATTGTTTTCGTTTTAAGATTCTTGTGACAATCAAAGGGCAGGTAATGTACGCCCTTACGTGAATAATATGATTTTGAAGCCTGAAAATTGCGTGAGCCTCCTTGGGGCTCCTGAAGGGAGATAAATTAGCAAGTCGTTAACTTGGGTGTTACTGCCCTTTAATGAACCTTACCGCGTTTAGTAAAATAAGTGTATATTTCCAATGGATTTTATTGTTGTTTGGAAGAACTTTTTAACAAGAAGAGTTGAATAGCCCATTTGAATTTTGTTGTAAAATTATAAAAATTGGCTTCATTTCATTGTTGTCGTGTTAAAAGTTTTGGCATCTCTTCTAGCGTTTCGTTTATCAAATAGTTGGTCTGAAAGCATAATAATTTGCAAAAGACCGTCGGCAGCAGGTTAAATTTTAAACATGAAATTAAGAGTGTTGTGGTCCAAAATGTCGGTAACAGTTAATCGATATTTTCGTATATACTAACTATTCCAATATTAGCTGGCAGCTTTTAATACTTTATTCATGCAATTTTAACCAGGCTTTTGAGGGCCAGCAGCCAGTCCTTTTATGAATCGCCATCAGTCCTAATAAAATAGGATTAAATCCCTCTTCATATTCGCAACATGCGTCTGTATATATCTTTCAATACCATACGCACACATGTATATATATGTTGTATGTGAGTGTTGTTGATTGTATCAGGAATTCTTTGATCCTGGTTGGACATGAAGGCAGGTGACCGTGATCAAGTTGCCCTGCTGAGATATCAATTATGATAGGAGAAATGGTCGAGATTGTATTGTCAGAGATTTAATTATTGGTGAGTTGATTGGCGGAAACGAAGGAAAAGCAGAAGAAGATAAGAGTAATTGATTCAATTTTTCTCAATCATTTTTCTTAGTTGTTACAGGTCTGTGACGTTTTGATGTCATAACTTTTCGTTTAATTGGATCAATCTATTTCGTTATTATACAAGATTTCAGTTTTTTTTTTAATTAAAATATACGCCACATTTTGAATGATGGGCTAATAAAATAAAAGGATAAGGATCATATACGTACTATAGGTATATTCACTTGAACGTTAAGGAAATACTGCTGTGTAAAATCTACAAAACACCCCCCTATTTAATCTATAAACCGTTTATTTGAAACTCCCTAAAAATATTTGCGTTCCTTTTATTTTAAAACCTACACATATAATCCTGTTTTATTACTTTAATTTCAGAAGCGCTGTACTATCGCATTACATTTATTTTATACCATCTATAAAGTTTCCAAGCTCACACAACTAAACTAGTAGTATTTTCAAACGCTTTTTCAATGTGGATGTCACACACACGTATATTCCTCTCCCTCTATTACTGCAGTGTATTGCCCAGTTTACAACGAACTGGTTTCATAGATGGGGTGTGTTATGTGGATTTTAAAGCCGTACTTACTAGGGCCATCAAACAAAAGTGTAGGCCTGTTGAGGCATGCATATGTGCATGTATGTGTGTGAATATGTTTAAGAAGTTGTGTCTTGAGTGATTTCTATGGATGAATATTGCGCGAACTAGATGAGGGTGGCGGTTGGCGGTTTAACAAGAAACTTGGGCACTTCGAATGGGCCACGTCATTTTGTTAAGTGCCAATAAAGTTATTTTGAATTAATACAACAGGGCTTTATCTTATATGAGGGTAAGTGTTGCGGAAGTTTTGATTGGGTCATTAACATTCTCAAACCATAATTAATGGCAAAAGTACATATACTCATAAACGTTGTTTTAAGGGCTGATTTAGGTATAATTAAAACTGTAATTATCTAGTAGAGTTTGATAACTGTTACGGTCCAGGCAAAAATGTCAAGTTTTTGTTCTATCAATTGACATTCAAGCGACATTTCATACACCAACAGTGTATATATTTTTTCTTGATTGTCTTTATCTTTTTTCTGTCTTGTGAAAAGGATCGTCGTTGCAGCAGCCGTCGGCGTCTGATTAGATTGGTCTGTGTTCTCCACCTTCTACGGTCGTCAAGCTTGTTCAAACTCAATCTCATAGTTTATTCTCAATATGTCAAGAGCCTGCGGCCTTTCAGGACATCGGTCATACGTAAAAAGAAGGAGAAGAGAGTAGAGACCGAGTGCGCGGACAATGTCGATACAAAAAGATGTTTTACTTCATCCCCCATCAACAGAACAGGCCAATAAATCTAATCAAGAGCAATCACTTAAATAGCCTTTTCAGATTAAATTGTTTCAACTACAGAATGTCTATTTCAATTGAAACTTTGGTTGTTTGTTTTTAAAACTGTTCCTGCATGTGTGAGTTGCTTCAAACTGGTGTAATTTAGAATGAAAAATATTACACCACCATCGTACACAAATGGTATGTTTTTATTTATAGGCTGTAAGTATTGAATTTATTGAACAATATAAGCTGTTACAAGAGGTTTTCTTCGACAATCGAATAAAAAAATTTGTAATATGTGCTGAATAAGCACAATGTCGGAACTATAGTGGGATTGGAACAGATCTATAGCCGGAACTCATTCTGAATTGCTAAAATAAAAGAGATATCTGATCATTGTCAGCTGGAATAGAGGCGAGATTTATAGATTTCCGAAATGAAATTTATAATTTGTCAATGATAATACCCGTAATATTCAGTTCTGATAATGTGGAAGTTTTCTTATTATCGAGTCATTTCCCAATCTCTTGTCACACACTTTTCCTTACACTCAACACAAACAATAAATTGAAAAATAACAGTAGAGCTGTTACATAAACAGGTCCATAACAATGGCACTCTTATCGTGTTCGAGCAACTTGCCATAACCTAAACTTCGATTTAGTCTAACAGCTTATTCATTTTATGACTTCGTCCTGCCTTGTTGGAATTTTATTTTTATATTTACTGTGTGGTATGAGGGCGATATTCTATATACGTATAGTGTGTGGTATTGAGTGAGGAATTGATCTGTAATCTCCCTTTTTGTTTGACGACCAAATGAAATAACCTGTCGTCGGTGAACAATGTTGTTGGTTCAACATATACGTACAACGCAACTCTCATTTAATCTACTTGAACTGCACTGTGAGTACATTTTCAAAATGAACTCACAGTAACTTGATTTAATGATTCGTTTTTTTATAGGATCTCTGGGTAGGTGGTTATATTGCACCTCCTGTTTTGATGAGTCCTAAAACAAATCACGACCGGCCGCCCAAATTGCTTCTTTATTGTCTGGACAGTTACCTTCAGCATTTACTATCTATTGTTAGATTTTTTTTTCGTTTTATAAAATAAATCTTCTTCACAAATATCTAGAGAATAACACTATGTTGTGTAAGATATGCAAGGATCAAAGCTCTCTTTTCAGTTTTCCTGAATTGATTGTGATTCGACAGTTGGCACGCGGCATAGAGATTATGATTGGAATATTTTGCACGCTCCCTTTTGACAGATGGTTGGATTGATTTGATGTATTGTATGGGAGATTTTTTAATGGTTCAGTAAATAGGTGGTATTTCATCTTACTACGTACAATTGTTAGAATACAAAATACTACACATATTTACCAAATCACAGTTATGTGGAAAGCTTTAAACACAATCGGATTTTATTTCCTATACAAGGGGGAACAAGATCGAACAGTTTATTAAATGTTATTTGATTTCAACGTGTATTTCGTTTCTATTTCGGTATAGTGGGTGGAATTCGATTTTCAGTCGAAAGGTTTCATTTTGGAATATTTTTACTAAATAAAATCGAGAAAAATATTTTCGTTTTGCTTCTCGTTGTCTAACCGAAACAGACACTTTTTGAATAAATAAAGATAGTTATCGATTTATATAAAGTGCAGTGACTGTAAAATTGACAGTATCGTGTATCGATGCAATTCCATGATTTCTCTTATTTTGTCTCTGTTACTTAAATAAAGTGTAGATTAAAATTTTCGAAAAAAAAACAGACTTTCAACACTTTCTCTTGTGTATTGAGATGGGTATCAGGTGTTGGGGGTATCAGTTTATAGCTAGGATAAACACTTTACGACTGACGGCCTCTAGAGTTTAACAACACATCCATGTCACTATTTGCAATTAACTGTGTGCGCCCTTGTTGTACTACGTTTGAACATTTTCGTCCAATATAGACCCAATCTCGGGCTTAATTTAAAGATGTATCATATATTCTATCGATTAACTTTTATATTTAAAGTATTCGTTAATTAGTAAAGTCTAACCGAAATTGTTTCCCGGCGCATCCACCATTTTTGTATAACTCTACGTTTTCAGACTTTTCCCTATAACAGTCTACAAAAGGGATATATATCATTTAAAATCCGTTTTAGTTGTATTGCTCTTGTGTAGTCATCCGTCTCTTGGACGTTTTATATCCTCTCTCACAAGTCATTATGCTAATAATATAGTCTGCCAGCAACAGAACTTTCCAATAATTGAATCAACATTTATACATATAGTACGTAGTTTATCTACACATTAAAGGCTGTGTATACTGAAAAGATCTACTCTATATCAAATAAATTTTCCATTACATACTACTATACAACCGACTATATATCTACAAGTTATAATGTTAAAAGAAAATCATTGGATATGGTTGTAAGTGAAATCCATCTATCTCTAGTAGATATAACATCGTTAAAGACCCTTTCGAATAGCAATAAATGTTTACATTTGAGAGGCAGTATAACATAATGGTTTGTTGAGAGAGATATGACCGGTTCTCTCAATAGGCGGGCGGAGTGGTTGAGCTGCAACGGACAGCAGGAAATACGTTCCAGCTACACGTCATTCTATTCCGCTATCGGTGGTACTGATCCTGACATGCAATAGTCAATGTTGATCGTATACGGAAACTAAACAAAAAATTATGTTTTTTTTTGTCTTATTCGTTTTTCGTTCGTTCGATACAAATATCTGACAGCATTTCTAATCAATTCCCAGTCGAGATATCTTATTTTTCCAGAAACTTGTAATATTCATAGCAACAGCAATATTGAAGCAATATTTTGAATATTATATCTTTCATATGTGGCATTAACATAAAATTTTAGCATCTTTTAACGGTTGCGATATAATATGGACGTTATTCGAATATTGAAATATATAAAAAAAAAAATTGTTTGCATTTTATCAGGTCGTTGCTTTCACAGGCGCATAAACAAGGTGGTGACATTTCCGGCATGAATTTTACTGTAAGATCGTTTCTGTGCCGTATAGAATTCGGTTCTATGACAGAATTATAGGTAGTTATCTCTCCCTCCGGAATTTAAAATACCCCCAGATGCCGGTGCATTACGCCAACCGATTGTCAGCAATCCTTGCTTAGGATGCCATCCACGCATTTTACTTATCGAGATTACCAAATATTCAATATTGAACTGGATTAGGCTTTTATTGTGTATATGTATGTATGTTGTTGGGCGTTGGTCCGATGAACATCTGCAACTGGCGGGAAACTACGTTATGAATTTTTTATTATATGGAATTCGAAAAGAGAACAAAATAAAGAGATAATGATGATTCGTGAGGGCGAAAAAATGAAAGTGTAATGATTTTATTATAGAAAAATCAGTGAATATTTGAGTACAATATCTGTATCCATAGAACAACGCTTTGAGTTGACATGTAAATTGTAAAGGGGGTGGGTTTCACGTTGAGATGAACGTGTGTCCTACTAAGCTCTTCACTCAGAAGGGTTCAGGATGGCCTCGGTCTAATGACAGCAGGGGATTCCCCGCTGTTGCGAGGGAGTATTGCGACAGCTGCCCTCCTGTCCTACAGTCGGTTGTTTTATAAATTGGCCAACACCCCCTGTTGCTGGGCGCATATACACATGAACCATCGCAAATACTATGCAGATATCCTGTTGCTAAGCGAGGAATAAAACGGCTACCAAGTCTATTTTTTCTGTATCCAACAAGTGTAAATCCAAACAATGCATATTAACAACAAAGTATTAAAATGGATTTAATTAATCGATAGAAATGAAAGTGCATCTTTGTATTTTAAATTTTGATGGAGTTTTTTTTTTTGTAAAAGAAATCCTATTGAACTTGAATCACCGATTGTTATAGGAAGGTACTGTGTTCGACAATCGAATTAAATTACAAAATCTCGAGCGAGCTTTGTGTGCCGAAACGATAAAATATCTTAATTTTCATCCTGTAACAGGAAATAATTAAACTTTATTGGAGCAACGACGCAGCAACTTCGTGGGGTGACTATCTCAAATCACATATATTACAGAACAGGTATTGATTGCTTGACTGACATTCCTCTATCAAGCACAACTGGTATAAAACGGTTATTCTGTACTTCAAAATATATTCCATAACTAGCCAATTATTAGCAGAACGAGCTTTTTAATTGTCTGATAAGCGTGTTTTTGTTGTATAGATCCGTACTTGAATCAGGAAAAAACTCACTAATTCGAAACGGATAGAACGGAGTGGTAATAAGCCGGCGGCGGCGGCAGCGAATAGAGGCTGTAATTTTGATAATGACCTTGATAACAGCAAAATATGGCATTTTTGCAAATCCTATACTATTTATTCGTCCAATGGGAATTAGGCAAGGATTAAAATGGTATGGTGGGTTAGATAAAAACTGGTGGGTTTAATTTTTCGTCGTAATTTCATTACGATCATTATTATACTACCGGATTTAATGTTTTGTGTAGAAATTTGTGTAGTGGATTTTGATGCAAAACAATAAACAAGAATTTGTCAGATGATATCATTTGTAGGTTAAAGGTTAACAACATTGAATGTCAGTAATGGATCAGTTTTCCTAGTGTAGAGTAACAAAATGAAACGCAGATTATTCGGTTTAGTTGTAATTCTTTGTAGTTTTATAATAGTTTCGGAAAGTCAAAATACTGCAATTATAAATGACACACCTGAAACAACAACAATACAACAATGGCACAGGAAAAGTATTAACAATTCAATTACAGTACCTAGCGATCAGGTGATGCTAAGTAAGTTAATATTAAATTTGGATTTGATTTTGATATTTTTTATGGAAAATTTTATTCTAAGAGATGGCTACCCCATGTGAAACTCCTAATGGAGATCCAGCATATTGTATAGAAATACAAAAATGTACACATCTTTATCTCCAATTACCTAACATAGATGCTAGAGATTTTCTGAGACAATCCAGTTGCGGTCCAATCAACGAAAATCGAAATAAACCAAAAGTATGTTGTGGTAAACACAATAATTATATAGATCGAGGTATAATCAATTAAAAAATTTATATAAATTAATCAATTTTAACAATTTTATTATGGTTTAGTTAATGATTTACAATCAAATGATCCATTACCAAAAAATTGCGGTTTCCAAAATTATACGGTAAAAAGCCGGATTTTTGGTGGTGAAGAAGCCAATTTGGGTGAATTTCCATGGATGGCAAGATTGATCCATAAAAACCGTTATGGATATCGTACATTTGGTTGTTCAGCTTTTCTTATTCATTCCAAATATGTTCTAACTGCAGCACATTGTTTAGATTCAACGAATATATTAACGGTTGGACCAGTGTATGTTCGGTTCAAGTAATTTTGCAATTTTTTTTTTTTGATAATTGTTTGCCTACAGATTTGAAGTACAATTAGGTGAACATAATATTGAAACAATGATCGATTGTAATTATGATGGTACGATTTGTGCACCAAAACCACAAAAAGCTCGAGTACTTGATATAATCGTCCATCCCAATTATGATAGAACGTCGAAACATTTCCATTACGATATTGGTTTAGTACATATGAAGAAAGGTATGTCATTCAATGAGTATATTTATCCAATCTGTTTATTGGAAAATCCGACAATCAATCCTTTCGAATTCTGGATAAGTGGTTGGGGAAAAACAGAAACAGGTAACCATTAAGTAGTTTTTATTTGCCACCGGAGATAATTAACTTTGAATTTTGTAATTAGATGAGATTAGTTCAATAAAGTTGAAAGTATCATTACCACCATACTCATGGGAAGAATGTTCATTTAAATATAGTAACATGCAGATAACAGTAACAAGAAGTCAAATTTGTGCTGGTGGATTGAAGAATCGAGACAGTTGTCGTGGTGATTCGGGTGGTCCTTTAATGGTTGTACAAAATGGTAATCATTGGTATGCAGCTGGTATTGTCAGTTATGGTATAGGATGTGGTACAGAAAATTGGCCAGGAGTTTATACAAATGTAACAAGTTATATTGAATGGATCAAAGAGGAAATCATAAGACATTCAACAAAAAACGACACATCCAATAATAAGAAACGAAGACATTTATAAAGTTTGCGATGGAATGTGCATAGTTTTATGAAAACTGGTTTTTAAATTTAGAAAAAAAGACAGACTGTTATTTTATAAAAAAATTCCTATTAATCCGACTACTCAGTAATCCGAATTCCTGATAACCCAAATCGCTTCGGGAAAGCCGGTTCTAAAATTTTCGATTTCCTTTGAATTGTTTTTTTTTTAATGAAAAAGATTTAAAGCCTGGTTATTGATAAATTGTACAGAATTTATTTATTTATATTTTCAGATTTTTTACTCTTTAGCTGATCACACGATCACGTTTTTCTCCCCTATTTTTTCCTCACTTTCTAAGAAATGGAAAGGAACGATGTTTTTTCTAATTTATTTAAATAGAGGAACAAGTTTCCTAGCTTTTCTGTTTCCCAGTTCTCTCTCTCTCTCTGTCTCTACAAATAGGACAGAAAGAGAAGAAGCTACTTTCTTTGCACTTTTTTTACATATAGTGAAGAATAAGGGGGCTCATACACGGTTCAATTTTGGATTCAACAATTATGACAACCTGAGTTGTCCAACTTATCGTTGGATAAATTGAGTAATGTGTGGACCCTTTAATTCCGATGGGAAATTTACGGCTACATGAGCTGTTACATTCCGCTAATCCGAAAAATGTAGTAATCTCAACACACCCTAACATTAATTAGTTCGGATTAGCGGAAGTGTACCGTATTAGTTAAAATCAATTTTTATCTCAATTCCTTGGAATAGAAACAAATTCTTTTTATCTTTAGAACGTTTTTTTTTTATTTTCCTGGAAATGACGATTTTGTCATTGTTTATCAATAAAGTTCAAGAATAGTGTAACAACAACAAATTTTTCAAAACACTAGCGAGCTGTATCGTAATTGTGTAAAACTGTTACCATTAAAAGTCAAGACTCTTTATTTATCAGGTATGTTGATTTTCTAATCTTTGTATAATTCGTTGTTGGTCTCGATTTTCCGGGATGGTCGGGAAAAATTGTTTTATTGTTAATCAAAGTCCCTGGTTAATCAGTTCCCGGAAAATCGAGAGTCTACTGCATTTCTGTATTATTCTTAAATAAAATAATATTTAAATAAAAAAAAATGTACAATAGAGCACGGTTTACTTAAATATCCTCATCAGGAAGTTGGAGCATGTGGATACCGCTTTATACAGCTAAATTTTGAAGTTATTAAGTTTATTTGTTATAGGTATATGTATAAGCATCCTACATATACGTAGTTACAACGATAAGGTCAGACGCTTATTGTGACACAGGGCAGGACAGTTTAGGTTTTTATACTCCGTGTAAGTTAATGGACCACGTAGTGCAGTACAGAGCAGTTCAGTACTGCGTGGCGCAGTTTTCAAGACACAGTTTCTACCTGGCCTGTCTTTGCTGTTCTTTCTCTAGTCAAAGTTGCAGTGATTTTAACTCTGTTTTTCTGATTTTTGATTCCATTACCTCAATAAGCACAGACTGTGTCCTAATATGTGCTGCCTCTTGAGTTGCCCTGTACTATGTCTCAATATGCGCCGGATAATAGGAATAGCAATAGTACTGTTTAGACAAATGCAGCAAGCAAAAATATAACCATTAGTTCATGTAATACCATGGAAGTTCATTTTCTTAACACGCCTGGCCTCTCTATTTTCCGTTTGCAACAAATTCTGAAATACGGAATAATTATGGTCAGGTCAAAATCCACAAATCCACGAATCCACAAATAATGGAATTGTGATGGTGTGTTGTGGTGGTGGTAACCACTGATCGTCCGCCTTCCAAAAATATCAACGTTTTGGTTCGTACACATGTTTGATGACTGATTATGTCATCTTTCGATGAATAACCTTTACGGTGCTATGTGGGCTGTTTGCAATTTATATTAATTTTTTTTAAACAATATTCTTCTAAATAATCTTTTCTTCTTGATAACTAGCAGGTCTACGAAATAATTTGCTAGTTTATAGCAATTACCATTTTTCCAAAAAATTTTTTTTTGACATCCAGCAGATCTACGAAATAATTTGCTATTTCTATTTATAGCAATTACCTTTTTTCCGAAAATTTTTCATTTTTTTATTTTGATATCCAGCAGATCTACGAAATAATTTGTCATTTCTGTTTATAGCAGGTTACCGTTTTTCCGAAAATTATTTTGCTTTATTCATCAATTTCGCGAAATTAATTAGGAGTTTTAAAGAAATCGCAATTAATTGCATATTAATAATACAAGAATCAAACCAGATTTCAAGAAAATGTGATGGAAGGTTATCATTTGAAGGTCGATAGTTGTCGTGACGAATCCTCTTCACCTTGTAAGTAGCAATTTATTTTACTACTTCATTTCTTCCGAAATACGATTTATTACCATAATTATTGATAATTTCTTTTTTTTTCAATCAATACGCGTATTTTCCATTTAATTATAATTAAAAAAAAACTGGTTATTTGGAAGATGTATGTGGAAATTCTATTTGGATAACCCCGATTTGATTACTTGTCGATGTTATTCTGTAGAAAGGAATGTTTATAAATTGATAGTGAAGCGGTTCAGTTGTTTCATTGATGCATTGAATATAGGAGTAAATGTGCGTCATTGCGCTACCTAATCTATCTTGTCACAAATTATTATTGACTTCTGTGTTGTATATTTCTTAATTGGGAAATACCTGAAACCTCAGACATCTAATCGTTAAAAAGTGAACTTGTTTGTGTTCGGTCAGTTCCAACAGCACAGTCAAGGTGGATAGCAGTTTGCAGTTACTATGTGTTCGAAAATTACTGTGTTATTTTTAATTGAAATTTTTATTCTAACTGTTTATGGACGTAAGTAAAAAATAATAACAATAATAATACCAAAGGGATTTGTGTTTATTTTCGTAGAAATACGTATAAAGCATATAGCAAACTTGGAATTTTTGTGAATATTAGCTTATAAGTCAAATTATTTCGCAGCTGGACCTAACAAAAGTGTTTGTCTACTCGATCGACAACAATTTTCCAACAACCACCTGCTTTTAGGAACGGATCTCTCTTTTTTTTTGTGTATCTGTTTAATATTGTAAATCAAAATCATGTATTGTTGCTTTGTTAGGTCCTCCCGCAAAGTAATTTAACTATAGAAGTCAATATTCACAAAATTTCTAAGACTGCTATACTTAAAATATTTCAGAGAGTGGACGACAGTGTAGGACACCGAATGGTGAATATGCCCAATGTATATCAATATATTCGTGTTCGAAATTGTTGAATGTAGTTACAACACGTGATCCATCACAAATAAATTTTTTAAGAGAATCACAATGTGGCTATGATTCAAAACCATTAGTGTGTTGTGGAACTTCTGATAATTATCGACGTACACCTTCTGTAAACAAAGTAACAAGACCACCACCAACTACAAATACTCATGGAGGCAATTTTAATAATGACCTTTTACCTAATCGAAACTCTTGTGGAATTCAAGTATTTATTTTTGACTTATTTAATGATAACGTAAAATTAACGTTTTTTTTTCTCTTGGTAGGATTCTGACAAGATTCTGAGTGGAATGTTGACAGATATCACTGAATTTCCATGGATGGTATTATTGCAATATCGAACAAAAAGTGGAGGTGTAACGTTTTCTTGTGGAGGAACTTTGATCTCTAATCGATATGTCTTAACGGCAGCTCATTGTATTACAGGTCAAATTGTTGAGAAAATTGGACCTTTGTGAGTCTTTTTATAGTTTTCTGTGTTTGAGAATTGGATTTTTTATTGATTTTTTTATTTTTAGAGTTAATATACGACTAGGTGACTGGAATATAGATACAGAAGAAGATTGTATCAATCAATTCGGGACACAATCTTGTAGTGATCCCTATGTTGATGTAGGAGTAGAAGAAGCTATTTATCATCCAAGTTATAATGATCGTGATGTTGACCGGTATCACGATATAGCTTTAGTTCGATTAAAACGTGCAGTGCCTTTTACTAGTAAGTTTTCAAAGAAAGACAATCTATCAACAACAATTTATTAAATAATATCGTTTTTAGCGTATATCCGTCCGATTTGTTTACCGGCTAGTAGTAATGGCGTCAGAGTTGGTGAAAATTTAACAGTAGCTGGATGGGGACGAACCGAATATGCTAAAAGTAGTTCAGTAAAATTGAAATTGGATGTGCCGATTGTATCCAAAGCACAATGTGTTAATACATTTAGAACGGCTAGTGTTAATATTGGTGATGGACAATTGTGTGCTGGTGGCCAAGAAGGACGAGATTCCTGTAATGGTGATAGTGGTGGGCCTTTGATGAAACCTGTTGGTAGATTGCCACAATGGCATATTGAAGGAATTGTATCGTTTGGAGCGAGATGTGGTAGTCGTGGATGGCCGGGAATTTATACAAGAGTTGCTTCATATTTAGATTGGATACGAGACAATATTCGACGATGATTTTGTTGAAATGAAAGTGAAATTGAATAAAGTCTGTTTTATAGAAATATGCATCTTTTATTGATCTTATCATAGTTTTCAGCTATAGAAGAAGAGACTTTTCGGAATTCTAGAGTTTATTATGCGGTTATTACACATCCAGGGTGTGCAGTTGTGCATGGCACGGGGGCACTTTATCATAACGATACTTTGTTTTGATTTTGTTTTCTAAATGAATTTTTTCGGACACTTCAAGGGGGGACGGGACACAACAGGGGCACCAAAACGTTTTCTGCAAATGGGAGTCAAAACGTTTTTTCCACAAGGCGCCTACTAGGCACGCGGCAGCACTGCAAACATCATCTTTATTTTTATTGTAAATAAAAATGTTTAGTTATTTATGTCATGATTAAAAATATCAAATCTACTTACTGCTGTGATCTTTTGACTCTAGATAGAAGCTATTCTAGTTTTTGAAGATTCACACTCAATTATTAAAATGTACTTGATGTTGTTCGGCATGTAAGTAGATTAAATGTGTTTTTTCATTTCTGTTGTTGCCTTTGCATAGTACTGACTATAGTGGCGGGCAAGGTCGTTCCTTGCGGTCTCGTTTCTCAAAAGGAATGAACTTTTTGAGTCGTTCCATCGTTTCAGCGTACCCTGTTTTTTATAGGAATTGTAAGGAATTGGCCTGAGTGCTCTTTAAAATTACAAAAATGTGTCAAAATACGGTTAGTTTCAAATACACTTGCTAAATGGCTGGGATCGGACATAACAAGTATTGTTTACAGTTCATAACGCTTCTCTACTGTAGAATTCCAGAAAAACGTCCCTTTTGGAACGAGTTCAAAATAAATAGTGGATCCGTTCCGACTCGGCTCGATCCAGAGTGATCAAATACCAAGGAACGAATCCAAGCCCGGACCGAATCAGAACGTATCCACTATTTATTTTGAACTGGTTCACACTCTGCAGTGAACTATAATCGTTGTGCCCAATCCTAGCCATGGCTTAATTTTATTTGAAACAAACCATATTCTGATATATTTTTGAAATTTCAAACGGCTAACTAACCGTTTCGTTATTTTATCGCCCTCATTCGCTGGAACGACGGCAAGGCTCAAAGATTCGTTCCTTTTGACTTTTGAGGAACGAGACTACGTACCACTACAGTACTGAAGAATTCTCCTGGTCAATTCCTCTCCAATTTTAAATTCCGAATGATAAGAGTATTAAGATTTTTCTTTCCTAATTGTTCCCACTCTGTTACTAAAAAAGAGATAAAGGATCAAGGATCTATCCCTTTGTTTGTTGCCAGAGAAGGAGAAAGAATTTTCGTGTATGAGCACCCTTAAATTAGCTGTTTTGGAACTTTAACTGTGAGGGATCCAAGTTGCAATTTTCATTATCAGTATACGGATTTGACTCTTCAGATTTCAGACAAAACTTGGTTGTATCGATCACAATGTAATATTGTGTTTCCATTGAGTTAAAATACAGTAGAGCCTCGATTATCCGGAATAATTATAATCAGACCTCTTTCTGGTAGTTGAACTTTCCGGATAATTGTAAATAAAGAAGAACAATGAGCTTTTAAAATGATTCCGGATAAGTGATGTTTCGGTTTACTGACTCCCGAATAATCGACACTCGCCGTATTAATCGCAGATTATTTCATTCATATTGAGTTCTGCATGTAGTATTGCAATATAGTTTTATAATCAAATTTTCCATTTTTAAATACAAAATTAGAATTCAGCTAAATAACCATAGTTTTGTCATTAAACTTTCACTATTATACTTGAGACCGGTTGAATTATTATGCAGTTTTCAAAGGTTTTTTATGAATGTATTAACGGATGTCGTCAGAAGATGAAATTTTTGTTTTGATTTTAAAAGGTTCAAGAGTCATAGACCAGGTATTTTTTGTGGTTAAGCGGAAAATGTATAATTTCAGGCCTTTTGTGTTTTTGAAGGAAATCACTGATTCATTTATTATGGTAATATACTGTGACGTCATACGGGTATATTTTTATAAATATACACATATAGGTATATTATAATTGAGACGGTTTAGTTAATTTGATGATTGTGGACTATTCAGACGGAATGTGTAGAGTGAAATTTGCCAGTGTTCAAATGCTTATTGTATATTTATTGTGTTTAATTCAATTACACTGTAAGTATGAAAATTGAAACTTGTAACCGACTAATTCCAGTTGTTAATAATTCAATTTTGAAAACAGTCTCTCATGTCTACTAGACTGACATTAGACTTGTTGAAATTTTCAAACAAACTCTAAATTTGATTGTTGTTGATGCCGGGAAATTTTGTAAATTTCTATTTCTAGTTATGGAAATTGACTTATTATTTATTAAATATTGAAAACATCCTCATCTAATTTTATAATTAAAAACTTTTTGTGTTTCTACCATTTTTATTTTCAATAATTAATTATCATAAAAAATGTAAACCATC
The DNA here is from genome assembly GCA_037464855.1 of Iselma pallidipennis. Classification (NCBI taxonomy): domain Eukaryota; kingdom Metazoa; phylum Arthropoda; class Insecta; order Coleoptera; family Meloidae; genus Iselma; species Iselma pallidipennis. The sequence goes on along the minus strand of JAZBHA010000184.1, from coordinate 68,088 downwards.
CAGTTTTTTACCTGTGCTCGTTCAAATTGTTTACCATTTTATATAAACAATTTTTTCAATAATAATAATTGAATTCAATTTTGAAATCTCGCAATCAGTGTGTAAATTAATCAATCTACCGTGACTGTTAATAAATTAACATGTATTAGTGTTTTTGTTAGAAAAAAGGTGAAAAACACAACTCGGTGTGTTTTTTTTATTGTTGATGGTCTATCTACATACGAGTATACTGATTTGCTATGTTATTTAGTTAAATTGGCGCCAAACCAAATTCACTTCAATACGAAAAAAATCCCTAAATGGAAGTTTCCAATCAGAGAGTAGGTATAATAAAACTGGTTCTATTTAATTTTGCTTGTACGCAGAAGGAAATAATTAAAATGTTAAAAAGTAAAAATAAACTAATAATAAATAAGAAAGATTATCGGGCAATTTGGAGGCGTATTAATGACGGAAGTTTGTCGTTACTGGAAGCTAAAATATGGAAGATATTTCAATAAAAAGAGTCCAATATTAAGATAGTCTTGCTTTATTTTGTCTGAATAGACTGCCGTGATTGTTGACTAGTTGAATACAGTTCCGAATTTCTTGATAATGATTTCCAGTATAGTGCCCGTAGAAATTTTGTGAATATTAGCTTAATGACTTACAAAAGTCTACTGCCTCGGCAATAATAGACAATTTTAATTTATAATTTTACCTGGGTCTGCCTTTGCTAAAACTATACCTGCTTTTAAGAATGAATCTCTCATCTGTTTAGGACTGTAAATTGAAATTGTCTATTGCTACTATTGCTGGGTCCAACCGCAAACCAGTCTGACCACAGGAGTCAGTATTCATAAAATTTCTAAGACTGGTATAGCACTAAATACGAGAATTAATTGTGCAAAGTTATTTCTCCTAAAACGAGTCGTTAAGAAAGAATCAGTTCTAATTTTGTAGTGAAATATTATCAGACACGATTTTATCTACCGGATATTTCTATAATTAAACAATGCTAACCACAAGAATCTAATTAAATATTTCCAGATATGGTAACAGCAACAAAAATTGAATGTATCCCAATTAAATTATGTCCAATGGCTATGAATTTGATAAAAAATCGGCCCTTAAATCCAGAAACGATTGCTTTTTTACGTTATTCACATTGTGGTTTTGATGAGACAGGACAAGCAAAAACCTGGTGTAGTCTATTTAAAGTCTGTCTAACACCAGATTCACGCCACGGTAACCAATGAAATTTATATTTATTGTAATTTGTTTTAAAAATGTTAATAAATAATTTGTAGGTGTTTGTAAAAATATTAAAGAATGCGACTCTTATATTGATTTTATGAAGAGTGTCGATATTCATAATCCAGTTGTACAGAAATATCTACGAGAATTTCGATGTAATACCGAATTTGATAATGAAATTAAAATTTGTTGTCCTGAAGAGAAAGTACCAATTGATCCAGTACCACATCTATTTGAATCAGAAACTGTAAATGATCGTTTTTCCAATCATTTCTTAAGAAATAATGAACAATTGGAATGTGGTAAACAGAATCGTGATAATCGTATTTTTGGTGGTACTGAAACATATTTAGATGAATTTCCATGGATGGTACTGTTGAAATATGTTAAGGATAATTTGGTACAAGATGGTTGTGGTGGATCATTGATCAATGAACGATATGTCTTAACGGCGGCACATTGTGTTGATGTAAGAATTACACGCCGTAAAGGGGTTGGAGATTTGTTGGTTGCCGAATGATGATTTTCAATTGGGATTATTTTTGAATGATTTGTTTTAATTTTTCTGTTTTAGGTATAAATTGATTTTGGGTGAATATGATACAAGAAATGAAACGGATTGTATATTTACGGATTATGGAGATGATTGTGCTGATCCTGTTCAAGAATTTAGTCCGCAACGTATTATAATCCATCCTGAATTTAATGTTGTTTCAATGACAAATGATATTGCATTGGTGCGTTTAGATCGTAAAGCCAGATATTCAAGTATTATAAAAAAAATAATAACCTTTTTCGAATTCAGTATAGTAAATAGAAATTTTCAGATTATGTTCAACCAATTTGTTTACCACCAATTGATTTCAGATTGAAAGGAAATGAATCGTTTACTATCAGTGGATGGGGTCGAACTGAAACAGGTAGAATCTCTCTCTCTCTATAAAAAATATATGATAGTCATTTTTATAATCTTATTTATTTATTTTCAAGCTCAACGTAGTCCAGTTAAAATGAAAGTATCACTTCAATATTCGCCAAAAGAGAAATGTGAGAATATCAGTCAGAGACGTTTAATCGACCGGCAAATTTGTATTGGCAATGGTAAAGGTTCGGAAAGTTGTTACGGTGATTCTGGTGGACCATTAATGTTAGAAGGACGTAGTGGAAACGATTATGTTAGTTTCATTGTTGGTATTGTATCGTATGGGATTGGGCAAGTGTGTGGAGCTTTACCAGGCGTTTATACATACGTTCCACCTTATCTGGAATGGATTAATGAAAATATTAGATAATAACGAGAAGGACTCCTGGATCTTCTCGCTTATCTAAAAACAAAATATTATTCTAAATTAGAATTGTTGTATTGATTGTATTTACTATACGCATAAATCCTCAATTAATAAAATGTGAATAAAACTGGAAGATTCAATTCGTTATTATTGTCCAACATAATTGTCATTCATATCAACTATTACGGAAGTTTTAGTTTTGGACACATTATTGACAGGCCTGAAGAAGCTCTCAATTAATAAAAAGGGCGAAACGTTGGCTGGACACACTAGTGTTGTTTTTTCATCCTTTTAAATTAACCAGAAAAGTCCAAAACTAAAACCTTCATAATAGTTAATAGGGAAGATTTTAAATTATTTTAGTGATGACTCAAAACTTTATTAATGAATCCCACAGGAAAGGATGGACCTTATATTGTGATTAGAATCATTCAACTAGGGGAGAGTTGCGGTTTGAGAAACTGGCCTCGTCGATATTTCAAGGTGTCATCTGGATTGAAGACACCACCACCATATAACTCTGAACCATTAAATAATAAATACACAGAGATGTATCATAACGGAAATTTTTATTCAACCATTCGGCTTTGTAATTGACTCCACAAAATCAGAAATAACTACACCATTTCGATTATTATCAATATTTCCATTAGTGTTTCGTAATTTCTCGAGAAAAGCAAATTTTCGTTCGTCACGTGGCCGTAAATGTCCATTTTTCTTCATCGAAAAATAGATATGTTCCAAGATGCCATGACTTTTTATTAAACACTCACGTTGTGCTAATCGTTGTAAACGATCCCGTTCTTCTGATTCAACAATCAATTGTGGTTCTGATGATTTTATATTTGTTGTTGTTGTTGTAATTGGTTCAGGTTCATTTCGTTTCGGTGGCATTACCGGTTTTGTGGTTGCAATTTTTTTCGCCGCCTCGATTTTTGCACGTAATTGCATCTCATCTCTTAAAGCATTCTGTGCAGCTTCACGTGCTCTACTAGCTGCTGTATCACTGTACAGTGAAGCTTGTCCTTGTTGTTCAAAAAATCTATCGTATAGGTGTTTAGTATTCGAACGTGGGTAGAGTAGACGGAATTTGCCACGTTTTGATAATTCTTGTTTATAGTAATCGTCAAAATTTTTGATAATATTTGGAGGTTGTGCATCTTTACCGTGAATGAGTCGCTCCCTGACACGTTTTCTGTCTTCTCTGATGATTTTTCGTTTATCGCATGCTTGTAGATTGGCCATTGCAAGCATATCACTTAATAAAGACTCTTTAATTTCAAAATCTAATGGTGTATCAGTATGGAAACTCGGTGAATGGTTTACTTCCAAAATATATGGATTTAAACGTTTATCCAGTAAAATATCGACACCTAGTAATTCACAACATGCGGGGATTACATCGTGATTCGGGAAACAGGCTAAATAACTATGTTTTAAAACAGGACAAGCACTAATTATTGTTTTAATGATAACATCATCGATACGATTCCAGATCGAGTCAATATCGTGGCCTAATTTTTGAATATAATTATTAAACCAACTCAATTTCCTTTTACTACCTTCTTCAGTATCACGATTATAAGTTCGACTGTATTTATTTACTGTATAATTAGTTAAATGCATAAATACATTGCTACAATTGACGGAATTCGGTTCTTTATAATGTGTTGTAGCAAATCTTACTAATCCTTCCTCGTAAATATAAATCCTGACAGGATCACAGGATGTAATTAATGTGTAAATTCGTAAATCGAATTTGTAACCATCAATGAGAAATGGTTTTGTTATATAAACTTGACAAACACCTCGATCACCTGGTCGAATATCCTTTAAACATTTCGTAACATAGATACCTCTTCCTTGACTGCCAGCCTCCGGTTTTAAAATAAACGTTTTATTTTTTCTCAATCTACTATAGGTTAATACCTCACCAAGATCGGCGGGTAAACACCAAGTTCTTGGAAAAAAATTATAATCTTTTGGAAATAATCGAAGCATTCGATTCAAATTTCGTGCCAATAGATCTTTTCGACATATTTCTAACATACCGGGAAAATGATTGATTTTTTGGAAACGTTTCATATCCTTACATCGTTCAACTGTTATTGATAAATCCGTCCAATATAAATTCCAGTTTTCAGTGTCATTCACTTCTTTATAACTAAATTTAGCTGCCACTTTTTTAATTATATCATACCGGCAATTTGTTAGACATACCGATATAGGATTTTTTCGTTTCTTCGGTTTGTTTTGTATTATCAATTCGGGAATTTCCTCTACTGGATTCCTTATCGAATCATCAGAATCTTCAGTTTCTAATGAAGTACTTGATTTTGATTCATCTGCCATTATTTCTTGTTGTTTTTTTCTACATTAGAACTGTTTGTAAATTTTGATGGAAATGGTTTTATAAATGACAGGATAATTGACAGGATAATTGTCAATATAGCCGTTATAATGTCAAAATATTTTATTTTTCAAAAAATGCTGCTTCTCAACGGTGCTCTGAGTGATATGCAATAGAAGTAACGGTTCTTACATGATGGGAGGATTAATTTAAAAGCCGGTTGGATGGTCAAGTACAGGATCAGTTCTACAAAAATGTTCATACTAACAAGTCTTTATTTTATTTCCTGTTTGGTTATCTGCCAGGCAAACCAGTATGCAAATACAGGTAAACATAAAATTTTTATCAAATTTACACCTTGACAATATTTTTTAACATTCATACTACGAAAATTTTGTTGCGTAAAAACCAAGTTTTTTTTTGGGAAATTTCTCACCCTTTAATTAAACAAAAATGCAAAAAGTCTCTTTCCAATAAGTTAATGAATCCTGTGGAATGTTGTTTATAGATAAAATCCTGCCTTGCTTGACTCCGAATTCAACTCAAGGCTATTGTGTAAATTTACAAATGTGTCCTTCATTATACGAAATCACAAATGATTATAAGGTGGCTTTAGTACCTGAAACGAGTAAATATATTTTACAATCACGTTGTGGTTTTAATGGAACTGTTGGCAAAATCTGTTGTCCTTTAACTGACCCGGCTATGGTCCTTTTACAAAATGATATTGATCTACCGTTGGCCGACTTCGAAGGAAAATCAAATGAGGCTCCGACAACATCGACTATAGGTAAGTATTTACTGGACCAGGGCCAGTTTCATAATCAACTTTAAAGTAACTTTAACTAAAAAAGTGCGCATAAACATGCATGGACTTAAATTGTGACATTATAAGTTAAAGTTAATTTAAAGTTGATTATGAAACTGGCCTGTTGTGAACTGTAAAAGTTGTTAAAAATGAGTTTTATCTTCTAGATATGGAAGATTATTGTTTAACACCAAATTCAACTAGGGGACAATGTATCATATTACAGTCTTGTACTGTTATCTATAAGGTTTCTTCAGATTTCACAACGCCTCTGACAGTAGAAACTTTTATATATTTAAGAGATTCTTTGTGTGGCTTTGATGGAACTAAACCGAAAGTCTGTTGTCCACTTGAGACTTTTTCAAATAACGTTATTAACGATAACAAAGAATTTGTGATTAATAACGGTAACAAGTAATAAGAGATTTTTAAAAATACTATTTATTCTTAATAGATATATTTTTGTTGTCTTGTCATATATTTTTGGTGTAATTATTGTGTTTAAATAGATATGCCCGTGTCAAGGGTACGTTAAATCTTTGTTAAAATTCGAAAAGGATTAAATTCCAAGGTCCTAAATTGCTACAAGTCATAAAATTTTTATGTATAAATTATGCATATTTTATCACAGTTTCTAAATAGTAGGAGTAGATAGGAATCTAGCTGTGGGGTGTGGGTGCAGGGTTTGTGTGTAACGCATCATCTCAGGACCTGTCAAGGCATTTATTTATGATGTTCGGATATTTTATGCGGATGTAAAATGTACATAAACCACCACTATAAAGACCACTGCTGTTCGCCTTTCAGTGCGCATATTAAATGTATAGTAATGTCTCAAAAATTTTTTACAACCTATAAAGACTCTTGGGGGAGAGGATCTGTGTGTGTCTCTCTGGGAGATGTTGATACAAAGCGACAACGTGACAAAAATTCTACATCGTAAAACCACTGAATTTAAGGTATCTGTGAATACAAATAGGCAAAATTATACGTTGACACGATCCATTCAGATCAAACTTTACTATAGAATGACATTAATTTTTTTTGCAATTCTCGAAAATTTCTAGTAATTTACGAACATCAAAAGCCTGTACCCATATGTATGTGATTCGAACTACGAAAAATGCTAGTATTTGAGATAATTGGGCCGATTACAATGATTGCAGTGTTGAAACGATTCAAATTTTCATGCTGTACCATTTAATCGTTACTCCCCCCCCCCCAATCGACGATTAGAATGGGCATTTAGCGTACGACAGGAGTGGTATTTATGGGTTCACAGCCCCATATTTTAAAAAGCACATAAATCAGAGCACATGCTTCCTGCAGTGGACGATGGCCAGGATTAACTCTCCATTATTCACGTTTCAGGATGACTGATCTTTTTGTAAATTAAAAGCCAGGCTACGAACTGAAGAACAGCGATAACAGGCAAAAAATCCTACCAACCATCAACACATATATACCGACATTTCGTCATTTTATTTTGGATTAATTAAAAATTTTGAATGCAGTAAAGTTTTTAGGCGGGGGGGGGGGGGTAAATTGTAATAGGACAAAGCAACCTTCTATCAAAGGTTGCTAGGTAGTAATGGGTAAAATAAGACCGGGCACCAAATAACTCTCTCTCTCTTTCATTCTCTCGTCATTCAACCATTTTTAAAGTTGATCCGACATCATACAGGTGAAGGGGAAATTTTACTGAATAAGGCAAAGAACTGAAATGCGGTTGAATCAGGTTACATTCCAAGCCCTATTATTCGACAAGAGGGTAGATACTAAATTACATCCCTCCATATCAATCAAGTTTTATAAAATGTAGAAACGAATTTGTTTTCGTGTTGTTGGCACTAAAGTAGAAGTTTTTCTTGTCTCTCTAGATAGCCCTAAATGACAGATCGTGTGATGTTTATATAGATGGGTTTTGGTTACAGTACAACCCTTTATATAATATCCATGTGAAACCATCTAGAAAACTCGTCAACGTTTAACTTATGTGGCTTTATTAAAATGGTGCATGTTGTATATACATTGAGTTCCCTCTCTGAGGCACAAAGCAATCTAAAATTTCGAAGCCGCTAGCCAAGTCTCGTTTTTGTTACACGTGGCCGTTGATTAACGTCCCTTATTAATATTCGTTTCAAATATTTATTTGTCCAGTTCTGCGTTAAAATATGCGACAGTCTTCCCTCTCCCTTTCACTCCCTTTTACTCTTTCAGTTTCGATTGACTATATTTAGAGCTGATATTGTTGCCTTGGGATGAAGGGCTACACGTTTGACAAAAGCATTTTTTTCAATATTAAAATTCAAAACACTAATGAATCTGACCTGGTGTATTGTCAAAGGAATTTTTTTCTATATAAACATCAATAAAAATTTATTAGGATTCATAAAATCGAATAAGGTACACTTTATGAATTTGGATTTTTTTAAATTAAATGCAAAACTAAATCAGTTCAGCAAATCGTTATAGAAAATATTCATACGAAGGGACTGGAGCTTTCGTGTGCAACACTGGAAAACAAATCTATGTACTTTTAAAGGATGTCGACAGCCAAAAAGTGACTTTAAAACGGATGATCATGCTAGACAGAGTATCTGAAAATTTGATCCGAAAGTCTCTTCCAGTATTATTTCTCCAGCAACGGTAGACAAAAGATAAATAGAGATTGAAATAAGTAAATCTGGATTCTCTTCTATGATGCATAGTTTTTGTAAAATAAACGAAATATCAATTTTTCAACAAGGAAAGAATCTGGATTTATAAAAAGCGTCTGTTTCTTAAAATAATACAATATAAATGCTCTTATTAGATATTCGAGCATATTCTGGAACGCTAGCAAAAAAGCAACACACAAAAGTGGAAGTACTGATTTATATTCCTGTTTTAAAACATTTTAGCATTCAAATGTTCCATAAAAACCGTTGTAACTCGATAATAAACATCTCTATGGCTGTAAAATAAAAATATCTATAAAAAAAGAATTCATATCGAGCTAAATATTCTTTGTCATTCAATTGTTTAATGTAAATATGTAAATCGACATTTTCAACCAAGGGTAATAGTCGACAATTCTGGTTACATGAACAAAAAACATCTATCCAACCCTTTTAGAGACAGTTTTTGAAAAATATTTGGCAGATTAACTCTTTGTTACTACAAGTGTATTTCTTATATTCATTCAAATAACTTTCGACAGGAATATCCCACTTGTACAATACATTTGTATCGTTATGCGTGTAATATGGCAATCCTCCAATGTACAATAAAAGGATATAGTAGAGGGTTTGTCAAGTAGTCCGTCTTTTTTTTCTTTGTCCTTAGTCCCTGTTTTCTCTACATGCATACATACAACAAGTAACAACAAGAACAGCTAGGGAAAACTTGTATATAAAAACTGGACCCAGTTTTCAGGTGTGTGTTTAGATAGTATGCTGAATACCTTATATGCAAATATATGTACCTATGTATAGGCGCTATGAGTGTGTAATTGCCCGTATGAAATTAGACTATTGCAATGCTAATGTATATTGTTTGGGGTACTATTAACGGAATAGTTAGCGGTGCGTGAACGGCCAATTGTCATTCATATTAAGGTCATTTTGAGATATCTCCAGTTCTATGGACTAGTTCAGAGATTTGCACCTATACACTTTTCCATTATAATCTCCTCGTTTTGTTTTTGCAAATTCTTTTATATTCTTTATAGGATAATAATATTCAAGTTTTTCAAAATGTTTACACAAAATATAGTGAATTATTGCGTAATTCACCCGTATACATTTGCAGGATTGTAGCCCGATGTGTCTGAAAACGGTCTAAGACTGAGCGCAGGCTTCGTTGCAATTATCGCTTTGAACACGACGTAAACACAGTACGATCGGCGTCCGGTAGCAGAATCGTCTTATTTATGTGAATTGAAAATGACGATCCTCTACCTACTTGAATTACTCTCAATGTGAATAGGGGACTTTAGTCGCTCTTAACTGCGTGAATTTATAGGCGTGCACAATTTTTCGCGTGCTCATTCGCGCAGACTGGCGCACGTTCGCAATCACGTCGTAAAGAGAGTGTGGTGTAATGTTCACTGATATGCATGCTAATTCTAGGTCCAAATATAGGTTGACGTTACAATTCTCCTCAAGTTGCATCCCTATAATATGAGTAGCTTTTTCAAGTGATTTTAAATTTTTAACTAGGTAGTATGTTTTGTATAAAGATTAAGACAAATCCCCAAAGTTTCAAGGTACTAAGGGTAAAAAAAAAATTACTACGTATTTTATTTGCTGTTTATTAAAAGCTCATTTCAATCTATTGTAGTTCAAGGCAAGATTTGTTGAGAAGAAGCTCGGTAATTGATTTTGAATATGGTAAAGCCAGTTTTTTATTCATAATAAATATCAATAGTCACTGCACAAATGAACTGTACGTAAGTATATAAATGGGTGTTTACAAATTCAAGTAAGAGTAGTGTGTTTTTTACCATCAAACATGCATTAATCAGAATAAAATTTTTCAAGGTATGTACAACAGCTAAAAGAAAGGGCTACGTAATCTTCTTGCTGCTTATTAAAAGCTCATTTCAATCTAATTTAAGATCGATTTGTTGACAAGCGGCTCTGTAATTGATTTTTAATATAGCACAGTCAATATTTTCATTTATAATAAATATCAATAATTACTGCACAAATGAACTGGAGGCAAGTATATAAATTGATACTTATCAACTGATGTAACAGTAGTGCATTTTCTACCACCAAACATGTATTAATCAGAATTTACATTTCATAAAATTTCAAAATGAAGCTACGAAATTTCCTACTGGAACATTTGTTAAAAATGGAATGGGTGGATTATGTTTTTCATCCAGTAATCATAATCAGTAGCATCCTCTTCATTGCTCTTCATTTTTGTTTGGTAATTTGTCAAATAAAGTATGTACATAATAATTTTGATTGGCAATTAGTAATAAAATATGGCCCCACCATCTTAGGAGCTCTTCTTGTAAATAAGAAGATTATTTATTATGTATTACAAAAAAATTTGTTGAAACACTTGTATTTCTAGTTCTTGCTAATGGAATTTTCGATATTTACACAACTACCAACATTTAAACGTTTTCTAGGAAATCTTAAAAAAATAACGTTTCGCATAAATGGACGTGAACATTTAATTTATAAAAATATTAAACACATGATGTTTAAATGCATTATTGCTACTGCGTTTTTCTGCCTTGGAGGGATATATACTTTATTACTATGGGGATTCGACAAAGAAATGATACTGATGTATATCATTATTGAGGAAGAGTTTCCTAATTTTGCTGATGAATTGTCTATCATCTATTTTCTTTTAATGATTACGCTAGGAGGATCAATATATTTTCTTATTGTAATGCCATTTATAATTGTCGTTTTAATAATATCGCAATTTACATTATTAAACAATAAATATAAAGAAATTCTTAATCGTAAGAAATGTGAACAAACTAAAATTCATAAGGCACTTTCTAGATTTATCGCTAAACATATTGCTTTGAGACGGTGAGTAAATGTTTTCTGAAATAAAAAGCTCCAACAAATACACCATATACCTAACTTTTAGCGTTTTGGCCCAATGTTTCAACGACTTTGAAAATTTCATGTTAGTCTATGCAGTAATTGTTGTTATAATACAACTTGCTATGTATTTTTTTATGATTGATGTAAGTTTCAAGTATACTAATCTTCAAGTTTATTATTTTGAATAATAATCTTTTCAGAAAAGTATTGATAATGCAGATTGGACATTTCAGCTTTACAGTGTTATTATTATAGTAACATTACAGGCAGTTACATTACTCTGCGTAGATTATTCATCAGAACTAACTGACCAAGTAAGGATGTATAGTGAGCTGCATCTTCTAAGGAATATCGACCTTTAAAGTCAAATTTGTTTATAGTAGGGACTAACAAAAGACTACAATTCCTTCAGCCATTATAATAGAGAATTACCCACTTGCTTTTAAAAAGGATCTCTCTTTTCTAGCATCTGTTTAGGGTTGTAAATTATAATTCTCTATTGCAATGGTTGAAGAAACCGGCATCTTTTATTGGATCCTAACATAAAGTAATTAGATGAAGCTTACTATACTTATGTTGATGCACTGAACAGCACGCAACCGAGACTATACCAAGGATCAAGACATACTTTCACATGGAAGTGCTCATAATGGAGCGTCACATCAGGCACACTACCAGTATACAGAGTTTTATGGGAAGTCCTAATAACAGGATCAGTGTCCTTAGTGTGATAATCTCGGCGGTGCGCTGTTCGCTGCACCAACATGAACATCTTTATAATTTTGTTCTTACAAATTCTTTACTTTCAGACTGCTACTACATACGAAGTTGTCAGATGTTTACCATGGTATGAATGGGATAAGAGAAATATTCAAACATTTAAGATTTTTCTATTGAATTCATGTGAGCCGGTTAGATGCTGTGTTCCATTTGTTGGTGAAATTGATAGAACGATATATATTAGGGTATAAATGGATTTAAATATACCTATATGAACTTGTAAGATTAATAGATATTTGTTTGTTTTTCAGTTTTTCAATTTGATGTACTCTTTTGTCACATTTATGTTCACCTTGCGTAGCTAATATGTCTGTTCATTCGAATAATCGTGGTGGAGTTTTATGTAGTTTTTGGAAGTTAAGATTATTGAGTAACTTTTAATAATCATACCTAGACTCCAGTGGTCCATTTTAAGCCACGTGTTGACTGAGTTCCTTATTGAAGTAACTCTGAGCATTGGATAAAGACCAGGACGTCTTTAATGGGTAACCTCTGCACTTCCTGAGGCTTGAGACAAGTGGCAGTTCAAGCCGGCGGCAGCTCAGTTCAGGGACAAGGAATTATTCACATAGTACGTGAGCCGCTGTCTTATCTTCCTTCGAACATTCCCTGCAGGGGGGCTTATTTCTGTTGCCCAGCATGACCAGATGTTTGGTCAAATGGCAGTGCGCTGTCAGGACCTATACCACTCTCTTTATGCCTGCTCTATCTAATCTAACAGTCTGTCTTGAAAGCCTATTACTTAGAAGGACCTTCTATAAAATTCTTTGCTTGCCGTGTCCTCTGGTATGACTGTTCCAGACAATAGTTCTTATAGGACTTGTTTGCTCAGTTAGTAATTAGAGATTCTGTTGCGGTAGTGCTTATTTCGAGTGCTGGTTCCGGCTACGAGAAAGCTCTTCATCGATGTCTCTCTTACTAGTTCATCAGCATTTTATTTCTCAGCCATCCACAGTGTCTTGGAATCTACATCAAAGTAATATTGAGTGCGATTCAAACCAAAGCCTTCCTCTTCATCTTCATTTTTATCTTCTTCTCAGTCCGTTTTGATATTCATAACGAGTCAGCAATTCAGCGAGGACCCAACGATTTTTTTCCACATCATACCCGCACCGGCATGTAACAAGTTTTATATCAATTTTACGAGAAGACCTTCGAAATAATCATCTCCTGTAACTTCCTACAGTCAGTTCCATGAAGAATTGGTCGACACAAACTATATCAAAATAAAGGGCAATTTACACCTATATGTATGTAGGACCATGGCCCGAATGCACAGTAGGTACATTACTAGATTTTTTTCAAAATGTTAAATTGTGGTGCTGGACAAAACAGCACAGATGTTCTATTTATAGAAGAAAATGAGTCAAATCTTTTCGGAGGCGAAAAAGCAGTCATAATACAGTTGCACAGTTTTTTGATGGTCTGTCGTATGACTGACAATGAGCACAGACTATGTATCAATCGTCTCTGATCGCTTTGAACGCGACATGAACACAGGACGGTAGCAGCATTGTCTTATCTATATGAATAGGAAACGATGCTGCATGGTCCTATATACCTACATGAATTACACTTATTGTGAATAGGTATGTTGATGCTAGATCCAAACGATAACATTCTCCTCATGGTACATCCTAACAATACAAGTAGCATTTTAAAGTGAGTTCAAAATTTGTAACTACTAAGGCTGATCTCTAAAGTTTCAAGGTACGTAAGCTAAAAAAATTACTAGGTAATCTTCTAGCTGCTGATTAAAATCTCATTTGAATCTAATTTAAGATCGATTTGTTGCCAAGAAGCTCTGTAATTGATTTTTAATATGCACAGTCAATATTTCCATTTATAATAAATATCAATAGTTAGTTACTGCACAAATGAACTGTAGGTAAGTACATATATAAATGGGTACTTATCAACTGATGTAACTGTAGTGGATTTTCTACCACCAAACATGTATTAATTAGAATTTACGTTTCACAAAGTTTCAAAATGAAGCTGCGAAATTTTCTACTGAAACATTTTTTACAAATGGAATGGATTGATTATATTTTTCATCCGGTAATCATATTCAATGGCATTCTCTTCATTGCTCTTCATGTTTGTTTGGTGATTTCTCAAATAAAGTATATTCATAATAATTTTGATTGGAAATTAGCAATACAATATGGCCCTACTATCTTAGCTGTTGTTCTTGTAAAAAAAAGACTAATTATTATGTATTACAAAAAATATATTGAGATATCTGTATTTCTAGCTGCTATCTATGCATTACTTGGCATTGACGTATGCACCAGTACTTGAACGTTTCCTAAGAAATCTTAAGAAATCATTGTTACGGACAAATGGACGTGAACATTTGATTTATAAAAATATTAAACCCATGATATTAAAATGTATTGTTGTTGGTGTGTTTTACGGTCTTGGAGGGTTATATACCGTATTGTTATGGGGTTTCGACAAAGAAATGTTACTGATGTATATCATTATTGAGGAAGAGTTCCCTGATTCTGCTAGTGGATTGTCCTTCATTTATTTTCTTTTATTAAGTATTCTAGGGGCATCAATGTTATTTCACATATTAATGATACTTTTATTGGTCCTTGTAATCATATCGCAATTTACATTATTAAATGATAAATATGGAGGAATTCTTAATCGTAAGAAATGTAAACAAACTAAAATTCATAAGGTACTTTATAAATTTATCGCTAAACATGTTGCTTTGAGACGGTGAGTAAACTTTTTTTTCATAAAAAATCTCAACAAATGCACAATATAACTTTCAGCCATTTGACACAACTTTTGATCGACTTCAAGAATTTCCTGTTTGTCTATGCAATAATTGCTATTATTGTACAACTTGCTATATATTTTTTTATGATTGATGTAAGTTTCAAAGACAATAATCTTCAAGTTTGTTGTTTTAGATAATAACTTTTTTCAGAAAATGATTGATAATAGAGACTGGAAATTTCAGCTTTATTGTGTTAGTGTTGCAGTAACATTACAGGCATCAGCATTACTCTTCGCAGATTTTTCACAAGAACTGATTGACCAAGTGAGGCTGTGCTTATGATGATGCACCGAATAGCACACAACCGATATTATCATTTCATGCACCAAGGATCAAGACATATTTTCACATGGAAGTGTTCATAAAGGAGCGTGACTTTAAGCACAATACCAGTACAGCAGAGCATTATGGGAAGCCCAACAGCTGGACCGGTATCCTTCGTGCGATAATCTTCGTGGTGCGCTATTCGATGCGCCAACATGGACATAATCTATTTTTATAATTTCCGGTTTACAAATTCTTTACTTCCAGAGTGTTAGTACATATGAAGTTATCAGATATTTACCATGGTATAATTGGGATAATAGAAATATCCAAAATTATAAGATTTTTCTACTGCATTCACGTCAGCCCGTCAGAAGCTGTATTCCATTTATTGGTCGAATTGATAGAAAGTCGTATATTAGTGTAGATATGGATGATTTTAAATATACAGGATGATTGCAGTGATCCTGTTGATATGTGAGAGCGAACGAAATAACAATATTATCTACAGGATCACTTTCTAGAATCATCCTGTATACAAGAATTCATGAGCTTAATAAATATTGTTTTCTTTTTCAGTTCTTTCGTTTGATGTATTCCTTCATTGCATTTATGTTAACGTTACATAATTAATAGTTTAAATCACGTGGCTGAAGTTACAACATTAGTTAGGTTTAATGTAGTAAAATAGAACAATAAAAGCGTTTTCGCACAAAAATGACAGACCTTCAGTAGTTATTTTTTAACAAGCAGCTCTTAACAATCATCTTGTATGTAGGAATGAGGTGGCCTATGTCCCAATTATAATTAGGTTCCAATGGCTCATTGTAAGCCCCATGTTTACAGAGTTACCAACAGTAGTAGCTCCGCGCGTTTGATAAAGTCCAGGGTGTCTTCAATGGGTAATGCCTGTACTTCTATATAAGGGGTGCCCCAAACCAAAACGACGAGGGGCAAACAGTTCCTCCAGTCAGTATTCTTCCGTGGGCTCTGAACTTTCCACTGTCTTTCGTGATTAAGCCTAAAGCTGTAGCCATATTGAAGCACTCCTGGAACTTCGATGGGTCATTCTTATTTTAAAGTACCTATGGTTAGAGACAGAGACAAAGATCCCGGCAGTGCTTCCACATGAATATAGCCTAATAGTGGTCGCCTGAGCCGCAGCTACCGCAACTCAAGGAGAACATTCAAAGTTTGAACAAAAGCAAAAGTCGGGTCAAATAAATCCGCTCTTAAGTGGTAATAGGAATTTGATGTTCATGATCTAATATTGTGAATGGATATATCGACGGTTAAACTGCAAAACCTCGTAACTCGTTTTCTAGAATTTTTTATCTGTCAATACAAAAACATCTTATTCATCAATTTTAACACTGATGGACATTTGAATCTATCAAGAACTAACTCTACATCTCCTATAACATACGATTTAATACTTATAGTGCTTGTTTAATGGAAGGTACGAAAGAAATGAATATTTTTGTATAATGTATGACAGCTATGGAAAATTTCGAGTTACGAGGTTTTGCAGTTTAACCGTCGATATGTTAATTCTAGATCCAAACATAGGCTGACGATAAAATTCTCCTCAAGTTACATCCTAATAATACGAGTAGCATTTTACGTGAGTGATGTAACTACCATGTCTGATATAAAAATTAGGACAAATGTCCAAAGTTTCAAGGTATGTACAACAGCTAAAAGAAAGGGCTACGTAATCTTCTTGCTGCTTATTAAAAGCTCATTTCAATCTAATTTAAGATCGATTTGTTGCCAAGAAGCTCTGTAATTGATTTTTAATATGCACAGTCAATATTTTCATTTATAATAAATATCAATAATTACTGCACAAATGAACTGGAGGCAAGTATATAAATTGATACTTATCAACTGATGTAACAGTAGTGCATTTTCTACCACCAAACATGTATTAATCAGAATTTACATTTCATAAAATTTCAAAATGAAGCTGCGAAATTTTCTACTGAAACATTTGTTAAAAATGGAATGGGTTGATTACATTTTTCATTCAGTAATCATATTCAGTGGCCTCCTCTTCATTGTTCTCCATTTTGGTTTGGTGATTGTCCAAATAAAGTATATTTATAATAATTTTGATTGGAAATTAGTAATACAATATGGCCCTACTATATTAGGTGTTCTTCTTGTAAGAGAAAGATTAATTATTACGTATGACAAAAAAAATTGTTGAAATATTCTGTATTTCTAGATGCTTTCAATGCATTATTTGGCATTGACGTATGCACCAATACTTGAACGTTTCCTAAAAAATCTTAAGAAATCAATGTTGCGGATAAATGGACGTGAACATTTGATTTATAGAAATATTAAACCCATGATATTTAAATGTATTGTTGTTGGTGTGTTTTACGGTATTGGAGGATTATATACCGTATTGTTATGGGGTTTCGACAAAGAAATGTTACTGATGTATATCATTATTGAGGAAAAGCTTCCTGATTTTGCTAGTGGATTGTCCTTCATTTATTTTCTTCTATTAAATATTCTAGGGGCATTAATGTTTTGTCACATGTTAATGATACTTTTAATTGTCGTTTTAATAATATCACAATTTACATTATTGAATAATAAATATAAAGGAATTCTAAATCGTAAGAAATGTGAACCAACGAAAATCCGTAAGGCACTTTCTAAATTTATCGCTAAACATGTTGCTTTAAGACGGTGAGTAAATTCTTATTTTAATGAAAAATTTCCACAAATACACAATATATAACTTTTAGCCTTTTGACACAACTTTTTATCGATTTCAAAAATTTCACGTTAATCTACACAATGATTACTGTTATTATACAACTCGCTATGTATTTTTTTATGATTGATGTAAGTTTCAAAAACAATTATCCTCAAGCTTGTTGTTTTGAATAATAAATTTTTCAGAAAATTATTGATAATAGAGACTGGAAATTTCAGCTTTACTGTGTTACTGTCGCAGTAACATTACAGGCATTGACATTACTCTGCGTAGATTTTGCACAAGAACTGATTGATCAAGTAGGGCTGTGCTTACGTTGATGCACCGAATAACACACAACCGAGATTACCATGCACCAAGGATTCAGACATACTTTCACATAGAGGTGCTCATAAAGGAGCGTCACTTTAGGCACACTATCAGTATACAGAGCTTTATGGGAAGCCCAGCGGCAGGTGTCCTTCGTGCGATAATATCGATGGTGCGCTGTTCGGTGCACCAACATGAACATAATCTATTTTCATAATTTTGGATTTACGAATTCTTTACTTTCAGAGTGTTAGTACATATGAAGTTATCAGATATTTACCATGGTATGAATGGGATAATAGAAATATTCAAAATTTTAAGATTTTTTTATTGCATTCATCTGAGCCCGTTAGAAACTGTGTACCATTTATTGGTAAAATTGATAGAATAACATATATTAAAGTACATATAAATGATTTTAAATATACAGGATGATTGCAGTGGTCCTGTTGACATGAGAGCAAAAGAATAAATATATTACTTATCTCATGAATTGAAACGAGCTAACTTGTGATATAATACAGTTTGCAAAGGAATTAAACATCCTGTTAAAGTTGTGTTAGTTATTTTGTTTAAATTCATGGGTAATATCAAAAGTAATATTACCATTTTTTCCTTCTCATGTCTATAGGATTATTGTTTTTTTTTAAATCACCCTGTATATGAATTTACAAGGTTAATAGATATCGTTTTCTTTTGTAGCTCCTTCGTTTGATGTACTCTTTCGTTACATTTATGTTAACGTTGCATAATAACATTAGTTAAGTTCAATGTATGTTCAATGTAAAGTAGAACAATAAAAGCCATTTAGCATAAAAATGACAGACTTCCAAAAGTTTTTTTTTTTAACAAAATAGCCCTAAATTTTACAATCATCTTGTAGTAGGAATGAGGCGAACTATATTTATTTTCTGCATGTGGGCTCATTTCTGATGCTCAGCGTTGGCAGAGGTTTGTTTAAATTACAGCGCTTTGTTAGGATCCCTACCTGTCTCTTTAACTTTGCTCTTTTTAATCTAAGATTCTGTTTTGAAAGCCTCTTGGAAGGATCTTCTCTGAAGTTCCTGCTTATTATGCCTTCTGGTATTTTAACCTGCAGTTCTCTTGAGACTCGTTGTCTAGTTACTGATTAGAGAATCCAACTCGAGAAAGCTTTCCATCAAGGTCTCTTTCGCCATGTGATGGAACCCACATCAAAGAAATTATGCTTTCCCCTACGTCCTCTTAGAGGTATCACTGTTGTGATATGCCATTCTGGTAGAGATGTTGTCCATTGCCTGTCAGGTACGACGTGAGGCCAACAGTACTCTGCGGTTCCTTCAGTCAGTATTTTGCCATGGGCTCCCGACTTTCAACTATCTTCCTATCCTATCAGCCTGAGGTTGCATTCATAATGAAGCACTGTCAAAACCATCGAGCATTGCACATCTCAGTTTCGTTGTGAAGTATGGTTTGAGACAGGGACAAAGCGAGTGCAGGCGGTCGTCTGAGCCGCAGCTTCCACAAATATACAGGCAGACCAAGCAACACTTTCAAAGCGGCTGTAGTGGTCGCCTTCATGGCTTCTGTTACAGACATCCTAGGCTCTATACTTAGCTCATCTTTAAACGGTTAATTTCGTACTTCATTCTGGGCCATCACGGTGTGTACAACGAGTATATGATCTGTGGCTGTAATCATTTTCGTTGTGAACAAAACCAACATACAGATGGATATATAAACTAAAGCGTTAAGGACAATGATTTCTATTAATATTTTATTAAATTTGAACAAAAGTCAGGTCAAATAAATGCCCTCTTAAATGTTAATAGGAATTTAATCCTCTTGATCTAATTTAGTATCGATTTATTGAAAATAATTGCTATAATCGACTTTTAATCAATTCTCTTTAATAATAAATTCATAATTCAAATCTATATAAACATGTTACATTGAAATTCACATGCTAGTAGTGTAGTTCCTGTTATGCCGAAGAATCAACGCTTTATAAAATTACAAAATAAAGATGACATTTAATCTATTTGATACATTAACGAACAGTTGTTCACAATTATTAAATTCTATTTTAAAATATTTATTATCATTGAAATGGGCCTATTATTGGCTGCATCCAATAGTTATATTCTCTTTTCTAAGTTTCATTAGTTTTCATCTTTGTTTGGTGGTTTTTCAAATATCTTACATTTATAACAATTTTAATTGGCAGTTGGTGGTAAATTATGGCCCCATCACTTTTGGTATCTCTATGGTAAATAAAACACCCCAATTATATTATAATATAGAGAGAATTTTAATTTAATCCTTCATTTCCAGTGTCTTTTAATGCATTGCTTAACACTTACATATAAGCCAAAAGTGGAATGTTTCTTGAAAAAACTCAAAAAATTGCAATTACCAATAAATGGTCGCGAACAATTAATTTACAGAAACATTCGATCTATAATCATTAAAACTGTTAGTGTTACTTTGCTTTATGTTCTTGGAGGATTCTACACGATGCTGGTTTTGGGCTTTAACAGAGACATTTTGTTGTTGTATACTATTATTGAAGAGAAATTTCCTGCTTTTACGATCCAGTTTTCTGTCATCTATTTTCTTGCACTTGGTGTTCTAGGATTATCTTTACTTTCCTATATAATATTTGCATCTTTAATTGTCATCATAATTGTATCACAATTTACGTTATTGAATAACAAATATATTTATATTCAAGATGATGGAATAAATGAGCAAAATAAAGTGTACAGAACTCTATCTCGATTTGTTGTTAGAAATGTTAAAATGAGACAGTGAGTACCTACCTAATTTTGGAATAAAGGATACAAAAACTGCAATCACACGATCTAATTTTTAGCCTCCTAACAGAACTGTTCAACGACTTCAAATATCTTTTGCTATTTTATATTACAGCTGGCATTCTTATACAGATGACTACTTATTTTATTATAATTAACGTAAGCGTAGAAGAACATAATATTAATTATTTAATTAATGATTCACGATTTCTTCTAGAAAATTCTTAAAAATGAAGAACGGATGTTTGATTTGTATTGTATCATTGTTACACTAACACTGAAGGCACTTACACTGATCTGCGTCGATTTTATACAAGAATTAACTGACCAAGTAAGATCTTCAGCTTTTATTATTGTTTTCGAAACGATTTCTTTATTTTCAGAGTGTTAGTACATACAAAGTTGTTAGATATTCACCATGGTATCAATGGAATGCTAGAAATACTAAGATTTTCAAGATTTTCCTAATGCACTCATCTCAACCAGTCAAATGTTATGTGCCACTTGTTGGTCAAATTAATCGAACATTATCTTTAAAGGTATGAGTTATATAATAAACATTTGAGACATGATACTGATTGAAGATTTTCGTTTCAGATTTTCCGGTTTATATTCTTTTTTATTGCTTATTTGCTTACAATACAATACGAATATTATTTTAATTTTTGGAAGAGAATCTAAGGGTGTAATTATATCAGAAAAGTTTCCTCTCAAGTTTCCCACCTCGTTCTTTAATACGATGAGTAATATTGATCGTCTAAGTAGCCCATAAGAATGAAGAGGCACCTGAAAAAGTTAGAAGTAAAACACATATTTCCAGGGACGGACTGGCTTATTTTGGTGCCAGAGGAAATTTTGAAGTAAAGAAGAAATCTGTCCAACTGATAACCAAAAAACATACTTTGAAAGATTATCGGTGACCCCTCAAACACTATTTGGCCCCAAAGATTCATTGGCCCTGGAGGAAATTTCCCCATATCCCCCTATCCAGTCCGGTCCTGCATATTTTATATAAACGCAGCACAAAGCTTTGTGCAATACACTACAATAGTAAGGAAAGTTTTTAGGTGCACTACTTTCTCATTAATATCATGAGGAACAAATATTTTTATTTTCTCTTATGTAGCAGTATGTATTGCGGTAGCCGCTACTAAGCACGTTCTAATAAAGATTTATTAATTAATTTGAGTTTAAATTATTTAGTCTAGCAATTACAAGTTTTCAAAAGTATTGAATTCCATTGATAATTTTTCATTTCTGATTAGTGATTTCTCAGAAAACACCTGTAATCTTTATACAGGGCTTTAAATATGTATCCCGCTCAGACCCCACTAATTCTTTGGTTAGTGGTCAATTTGCAGATGAAGCGAAACAAATTAACAGCAGCTGCATACAGAACACCAAAGTTAACATTCAGTAGGATTCAGAGCAAAGTCACCGTCATCGTCGTCGAGGCCTATTTTGACAGTTAAACGGTATTCTATCAGCAAGTACTCGTTAAGTATGCTTGTCTGGTTACAGCTGAAGAGCTCAGGCAATAGTCAACAAACATACCTACTTAGTTATAGGCAGAGGTAGAAATTTGTGGGGAGAAACATGGTTTAAAAATCTGTATTACAAAATTAATCTTTTCCTTTGCATATGTGACTCTTTGAATTGTTGCTACATTTGATTTAAATGTGCCAAAACCAGCCGACAAGGACCACGAATAGAATGCCAAAGTCCTCGTTTACATTCCGTACCATCAATCGGCAAGCGAAGATGACGATGATGAGGACAATGGAATTAATGGTTAATGCTAACAGTTGATGTCGATGACATATACAAGTCCATTGACTAGTAAATAGTAAATTTTTTGATTGTTTTGAAAAGAATGTAATAACAAGAATTAAAAAGATATTTGCTGTACATTATTAAATAAGGTCATGAATGATTGTCATCTAATTGAATCTATTTTTGTTGAGAAGAAGTCCTATAATCGAATTTTAATATGGGACAATTAATATCCCATTTAATGATAACTCTAGATTATAGTCTGTTAACAAACAGTAACTTATACAATAACAGTGTGGTTTTCACTACTAAAGACGTATCAGTGAAGAATAAGGGAGTATACGTTTGATAAAATTGCAAAATGGGACGCAAATTATGTAATAATCCAATTAAAAATTGTTCCAACTTATTCAATTTTATTCTTAAATTTTTATTACTGATGGATTGGACTGATTATGCACTTCATCCTTTTGTCATATTCTGTACTCTCGTTTTTATCAGTGTTCATTTTAGCTTGGTGATCTTTCAAATACATTATATGTACGAACACTTTAATTGGAACTTAATAATAAATTATGGGCCTACAACTTTCGGTGTTGCGGGTGTACGTATAAATAAAAAATTAATTATATTGCAAAAATATGTATTGAAGTGTTCGTTTTTTTTTCTAATTTATAGGCTCTTGTAATGCACTGCATAACGCTTTCATATATGCCAACACTGAAATTTATTTTGAAGAAACTTAGAAAGTTTCGTTTTCCAAAAAACAATTGGGAAACTTTAATTTACGAAAGTATTCGACCTCTAATATTTAAGAGTATTCTTGTTTCGATTCTCTTCGGTCTTGGAGCATTGTATTCGTTATTCTTAGTTGGTTTTGACAACGAAATATGGTTGATGTATGTTATTATTGAAAATCATTATCCTGTCTTTATGGGCACATTTTCCGTTATTTATTTCCTTTCAGTAAGCCTTTTGCCTGTTTCCTTATTTGCCTACATTATATTCGCATCTTTGGCTATTATGAGGGTTGTATCGCATTTTACACTGTTAAATTATAAATGTAAACAAATGCAGAATTATAAAAAACATGAACACGATAAAATTTATAAAGCATTGTCACGATTAGTTGTTAAACATGTTGAATTAAGACAGTAAGTAATTTTTAAATAAAAAAAACAAGAAATAGGTACACGAGTTAATTTTCAGTTTCGTGTCGCAGACCTTCAAAGAAT
Organism: Iselma pallidipennis; assembly: GCA_037464855.1. Lineage (NCBI taxonomy): Eukaryota > Metazoa > Arthropoda > Insecta > Coleoptera > Meloidae > Iselma > Iselma pallidipennis. The sequence continues at coordinate 44,151 of JAZBHA010000184.1, read as the reverse complement.
TCAAATTCCTTCTACTGATTTACTTGGTCATGGGCATTCTTGTACAAATTGTCGTTTACTTTTTATTTATGGATGTATGTTTTAGATACAATATTGTTTAAACTTATTGTTTTAAATTAATTTCTCTTTCAGCGACTTATTAACAGTGACGAATGGTTGTTTCGACTGTTTTGTGTTTTCATTGCAATAACAATGACATCACTCTCTATGTTTGGTGCTGATCTTGCTCAAGAATTAACTGATCAAGTAAAGTCTTGCTATAAATTTAATAGTTCTTACGTTTTCTCCATTTTCAGACTGTTAGCACATTTCAAGTTTTAAGAAATTTACATTGGTATAACTGGAATAGAAGAAATAATCAAATTTATAAGATTGTTTTAATGCATTCGTGTCGACCTGTTATATGTCATATTCCATTTATTGGTGCAGCTAATAGAGTGTTAAGCATAAAAGTAAAAATATTCGCAAAATATATTCGAAATACACGGCTAATTGGAATGTTTTTTTCAGGTTTTCCGTCTTATACATTCTTTAATTACATTTTTATTAGCAATACGTCACTAATATTGTTGCAATTTTTGAAAAATCTAATCTGTAAAAGATATTTTGTTGTAATACAGCACGTACTGAATTCTAGTTGTTCTATAGCAGTGGTTCTCAACTGGTGGTTAGCGGCCTAAAAGACAGGAATTGACGACTAGTCAGCAGTCCATGGTCCCTGATATGGCAGATACATTTGCGTGAATGGTCACACTAACAGCACCAAGGTTAACATTCAGTACGATTTAGAGCAGAGTCATCGTCATCGTCATCGTCGTTAAGTATTTCTGAGTGGTTACAGTTGAAAAGCTCAGCCAGCAAACATATCCACATAGCAAATCTTTGCACATAGTAATAGGTAGAGGCAGAATTTTGTGGTAGGAATAAGGATAGATATATATGGATGTTGTTATCTTTTTACTTTATGCTTGGCTGAATGCACTCACGTACATTTTAATTCTAAAACATGATTAACATGGGGTATAATACTGTTTAGAAAATTGTTTCACAAAACTGGTTATGTTCTTTGCATATGTGACCCTTTACATGGTGTTTACATTAGATAAAAATGTCCTATTTGAAACTGACCTATTTTTTGTCACATGTGAACGGAGCAAAATCAGTCGACAAGGACCATGACCAGAATACCAAAGTACTCGTTGAGGTTCGACACCATCAATTGGCAAGCGAAGATGACGATGATGATGACGCTATCATATACAAATCCATTGACTAGTAAATAGTAAACTTTTTGATTGTTTTGCAAACAATGTAATAACCTGTATTTGTTGAGAAGGACTCCTATAATCGGCTTTTAATATGGGACAATTAATATCCCATTTGATGATAAGTCTAGATTACATCTGTTAATAGACAGTAACTTATGCAATGACAGTGTGGTTTTGACTTCTAAAGACGTATCAGTGAAGAATAAGGAGTATACGTTTATTAAAATCGCAAAATGGGACGCAAGTTATGTACTAATCCAATTAAAAATGGTTCAAAATTATTTAATTTTATTCTTAAATTTTTACTAATGATGGATTGGACTGATTATGTGCTTCATCCATTTATCGTATTTTGTTTTGTCGTTTTCATCAGTTGTAATATTTGTTTTGTAATCTTTCAAATACATTATATGTACACAAATTTTGATTGGCCTTTAGTGATAAATTATGGACCTACAACTTTAGGTATAGCTGGTGTACGTATGAACAAAAAAATTAATTATATTGCAAATGATATACATAGGTATATACTGTACAGAGGAATCGTCTAGGTGCATAGGCGAACAGAAGCCGGGCGGGAGCAAGAACAAATATGGAGATTTTGTATAAGGGTCAGAGAGACAAAAATTGGTGTGTTTAGGTAGAAGTTTACGTGCTCTGGACAATGAAGAAGCCCCTCCTTCACTTCTACCCAAACACCAATTTTTGTTCTTCTTACCCTTATGCAAAATCTCTATATCGGTTCTCACTCCCGCCCCAGCCTATTTTCGCCTAAGTATCTATAGAGGATCCCGCTGTATGGTATGTACATATATTAAAGTGTTTTTTTTCTAATTTGTAGTCTCTTACAATGCACTGCATAACCCTTTCATATATGCCAACATTCAAATTCTTTTTGAAAAAACTTAGAAAGTTTCGTTTTCCCAAAAACCATTGGGAAACTTCAATTTACAAAAGTATTCGGCCTATGATATTTAAGAGCATCATTGTTTCTATTCTATTCTTTATTGGAGCATTGTATTCGATATGCTTATTTGGCTTTGACAAAGAATTATGGTTGATGTATGTTATTATTGAAAAGCAATATCCTGTCTTCACGACTATATTTTCTGTCGTTTATTTTCTTTCACTAAGCCTTCAGACTGTTTCATTATTTGCTTATCTTATATTTGCATCTTTGGCTACCATGAGGATTATATCGCAATTTACAATGTTAAATTATAAATGTCAACAAATACAGAATTATAAACAACATGAACACGATAAAATTTATAAAACATTGTCACGATTAGTTGTTAGACATGTTGAATTAAGACAGTAAGTAATTTTTAGATAAAGGCAACAATAAATACACGAGTTAATTTTCAGCTTCATAGCAGAGACCTATAAAGAGTTCAAATACCTTCTACTGATTTACTTGGTACTGGGCATTCTTGTACAAATTATCACTTACTTCATAGTCATGGATGTATGTTTTAGATACAATAATCTCTAAGTTTATTGCTTTAAATTAATTGTTTTTCCAGCAAGTTATAAATAATGAAGAATGGATGTTTCAACTTTTTTGTATTTTCATTGCAATAACAATGACAGCAATCTCTTTATTTTGCAGCGATCTTGTTCAAGAATTAACTGATCAAGTAAACTCTTTCTATAAGGCAAGGTCCCATTTGGACGGTTTAGTCGTGGCAACTAGGTACAGCCAGCAAAGTTGCTCCAAAAATTTGAGTCACACTAATGGGAAAGCTGAGGCAACTAGTTTGGTAGAGTGGACATATCAAGATATACGGATACATCGCGCAGGTGCAACTTGAGTACTTGCAGGAAATATGGTAACTTGTAAGATCACGTCAAGTCGTCCACTGGCAACAAAAGTTTGCCACTGTTGAAAACTAAGCTCCTACCTGCAAGCTTGAAGGAAACATGCAATTTTTAGGTCACATTAGGACACTTTACTGACAGCAACTGGTTGCCGCAACTTAAATCTTCCAATGCGACCCCGCCTATTTTAATAGTTTTTACGATTCCTTCACTTTTAGACTGTTAGTATATTTCAAGTTTTAAGAAATTTACATTGGTATAACTGGAATAGCAGAAATAATCAAATTTATAAGATTGTTTCAATGCATTCGTGCCGACCTGTTATATGTCATATTCCATTTATTGGTGCAGCTAATAGAGTGTTAAGCATAAAAGTAAAAATATTTGCAAAACATATTCGAAATACCCGGCTAATCGAAAGTTTTTTTCAGGTTTTCCGTTTTATGCATTCTTTGATTACATTTCTATTAACAATACGTCACTAATATTGTTACAATTTTTGAAAAATCTAATCTGTAAAAGATATTTTGTTGTAATACAGCACGTACTCAATTCTAATTGTTCAATATCAGTGGTCTTCAACTGGTAATTCACGAAACGCCGGGGGTTTTGCGACATAGGTATAGGCATAAGGGATCGCGAATTAAAAAAAGGTTGGGAACCAATGATCTATGGTCAACAGTCAACATTCTCACTTGATAAAACAATGGAATTCTAATTGTAATTTTGTTCGTTGTTAACTTTGTGCGATGGAATTTTCAAGAGAAATATTTGGAAACCTTGTCAAATTTTTGATAAATGCACAAGAGCACTAATGCAAAAATAACATGAACAAGGGATATTCCCGAGAGAACAAAAATTAACTTTAAAAGATTATGATAAATAATTGGTTGCTTCGCAGCGCGACATCCATACTCTCCAACTTCCTGATACTTGAGTGAACTGGATTTCTGTACCCCAGCTGATTGGAATACGTACTCCCAGAGTGTCTGCTCCATTATTTCAACTGGGTGGCTCTCAGAAAGTCCAGTTTACTCAAGTATCCCCATCAGGAAGTTGGATTGTGTGGATGCCGCTTAATTGACGGTCTGATTACACTTAAATTTTTAATGTAGTTTGCTCACAAATAAAGATATAAAAATATATTATTAATGCAATTGTGACGAACTTTTTTATGTAACCTAATTACAATTTGATGAGAGAATCTGCTTATCGATAAACAATTGTGTCGAGGCGACAGTAAGGCTGGTTTAACGAATCGACATCGGTTCTTCAGGTGCCACTGCATTGTGTATGATGATTGTCGGTGAATTCGGACGGTTTTTTAACGACTGTTTATTAAATATCATTATCAAATAAGTAATTTGGTGTTAATTAGTCGTATTGTTGGTCATAGTGTGTGCCTACCATCAAATTAATACTGTTCTTTCAACACCCGTCTACTAGGGTGGTCATTGATTAAGATCCCCATCATTTCGGAGAGTTTTTGGGAGACTTATTGACATCGGCATTCTTATCAGCAATCACATTACAGTCAACGATAACATCACGGTAGGTTAGTCCAGTAAAAATTAAATAATGGTTACAGTTTTGGGCAAAATATTTTTTCTGTATTTCACAAATTGATATAACTGGAGTGATAGGAATATTTATGAGATTCTTCTCATCAATTACTGCCAACACGTTAAATGTCAGTTTCCATGTATTAGTGAAGCCAATAGTAATAAATGTAAAGTACAATATTTAATAGATGGTAAGCTGATTAAAAAGTTTTCTCTACATTTTTGATTTGATTACATTTCTATTAAAACTCTGTCATTAACATGTCCATTACTTCTGTAATCTTTAATCTATAATTCAGTCTTTTCTTCGTAAGTTTTATTGAAAGTAATTTTCCTAAATAGATTTAGTTGTTCATTTATATCGTTTATTTTTTATTACTTTATCGACCTTAATTAACCTTAACGAAATTTTAATATCAATACTTGTAATAATAATAGGAAGGTGATATACATACACAGTTGAAAGTCATTCTACGTTCTACTGAAATATCAGTTATTCGTACAAAATGTGGAAAGCACTGAAGTTAATTTATAAATTACCGAACTATCGATATATTATAAACAATATTATGAATTATATTTTATCTAGAGATTCATTTGATTTGTTTTATACTCGAAAATTCAAGTTTATATGTGTATTGTTGCATGGCATTCATTTAATGATGTTTATTGCACAAATGGTCTACATTTATAGAAATTTCCATTGGAGGTTGATACTTGATTACAGTCCCACTTTACTGTTCACCTTATTTGTAAGAATTAGAAGTAATACATTTTTGAGTCATTTATAAAGTACATTTCATTACAGGGTTTTGTTGCATATTCAATATTTCTCGCATTTGAATCTTACATAAAATCTGTAATTGAACGATTTAATAGAATACGTTTGCCAATTAAAGGTATTGAAGATTCAATTTGTCGCAGAATTCAGCCTGTTTTATATAAACTAATTGCCGTTACTTTTGTTTACGTTTTATGCGCGTTGTATTCAGTTTGTATATTGGGGTCACGATCAGAAGTATTCTTAATGCATGTAATTGTCAATGAGCAATTCCCTGAATACTCAAATTGGATGGGTCATCTTTATCAAATTTCGATGGGTATACTGGCAGTTTCATATACTATATATTTAATTTTTGTGGCGATATACGTCATAATGTTATTATCACAGTTTACAGTTATTAATCAATAATTTAAAAGGGTGGAAAAATATACAGATGACCAGCAGAAGGAGGTTTATAGGATGCTTTGCCACTTTACAATTCAACATGCCAAATTAAAAGAGTGAAATATTTATTTCTTTCTAAAACATGTAAATCTTTATATATTTAGTAATAACTTTATTTCAGTTTTTGGAACACGGTTTTTCGTGAGAATCGATACTATATATTATTCATTTTTGTCTTTACTGTATTTGGAAAAATTAGTACTTTTCTGGTCATACTTGATGTAAGTATCAGAATCCATGTAAATAATTTTACATTTCGTCAATTTTTTAGAAAACTTTATACAGTTCAGATTGGAAATTACAGATTAATGGAATTCTAGCTGTTTGTACACAACTTATAATAATAGCATTTTTTAATGACTTAGGACAAGAGACGTTAGATGAGGTGATAAAATAGTCGATTAATTCGATGTAATCAATTATTATTTTTAGGCTGCTGATACATTTGAATATTTGCAATTCGCTCCTTGGTACATATGGGATAATAGAGCTAAGAAAATGCTCAACTTTATAATGTTGAATTCTATCAAACCTATAACACTCTATATACCCATATTTGGTGAAATGAACAGAATTCTGTTCCTCAAAGTATTATTCCAATAATATAATTAACTGATATTAACCAGAAGTTGTTTTTAGAGTGTGCAATTTATGTACTCCTCGATAATGTTGATCTATCTATTTTTACATCGGATGAACTAAAATTCCTGCAGGATATGCATATGAGTTGAGTACAGCACCAATGATAATGGTCACATATCGACACTGTTTCTGTCGTATGATTGTGGCATCGAGAACTCATGGTTAAACTGTTGCACCAACGTCTCTTAACTGGAATGACGTTACTAGAACACTGGAGTTGCTGGAGTTCAGCCTAAAATTTAATCCGTTTTCAGGTAATACTGATTTTAAGTCAAGAGGGGTGAAACTGGATGTAAATCAAATATACGAGGGTGGTTCAATAAATCCGTGAAAAATGTTGGATACGGCGACACTAGCGGGGTGTGAACTCCATTTTGGGCATCTGGCAACTGTTTTAGGAGTGTATGCAAATTTTTAGGCAGTTATGTCATTTAGTCTGTGTTTGGCAGCCATTTAACGTGATCAACTTGTACGATTGTGAAAAAATGGAGAAAGACGAATTTCGAGTGTTCATTAAGCATTAATTTTTGAGAGGTAAAACGGCGGCGGAAGCTGAAGCCAAACTTGACAAATGTTGTCCTGGGTCTGCACCTTCGGTTAGAATGATTTATAAGTGGTTTGGTAATTTTCAATGAGGTGAAACGGGCACAAGGGACGCTGAACGTTCTGGTCGTCGTGTGAAAGTCACAACTCCAGAAATTGTTGAAAAAGTCCACGATATGGCGATGAAAGATTGGAGATTGAACGTACGGGAGATTGCTACAGTTGTAGGCATCTCAAATCACCAAGTACATCAGATTTTGCATAAACATTTACACATGGAAAAATTGGCTGAAAAATGGGTGCCGCGTTTGCGACAATGCGCCAGCCCACACTTCCGCACTTACGACAGCAGAATTGGTAGAATTCGGCTACGAAATTGTTCGACATCCCCCTGCTAGCCAGATTTGGCACCCTTGGACCCTGTTTTATTTCCAAACATGAAAAAGTGGTCCTCGGGAAAGAAATTTTACGCTAATAAGGACGTGAATGATAAAAAAAACGCGTATTTTGCACAGCTAGACAAATCGCTTTATATGAATGGGTTTAAGAACCTAGAATATTGCTGAACTAAGGGTATCGCAATTAAAGATGACTATGTTGAGAAATAAAATAGTTTTTTTTCAAACAAATACTGTCTTCTTGACTTTTTCACGGATTTATTGAACTACCCTCGTATGTTATTAAAATAGAAATTAATCGTTATTGAAGCGAGCGCGCACATCTGTCAGCATTGAGCACATTTAGGATATATGCCTAATATAAAACAAAGGGAACAATAAAGATTTGACGCACTGCATCAAACACGAACAGATTTACGCGTTCCCTAGTTCTTTTTGCAATTTATATAAAACAACACATTTCATATTAAATTGTATTATATGAAACTGCACAAAATAAATCATATTTCTCTAAAGAATCTAAAACTACTGAATCATTTCCAGCCTCAAACCTAATTTCAATTAGATTAGTTTCGTTATTTTTCATTATTTACACCCGACATACATAATCCTTAACAGTATTAAGCAAGATACATGATTTCTGTAACATAAAAATTCATTAATTTTCATAAAAAAAAGTTTCATCCCCTTTAAGATTATTGCAGTTGTATATTCTACAATAATTTTCTTTCTGTTTTGTAAATGGTGTTTCAGTAATTGCATGTAGATTTTAGCACCGACGAATATGAGGTTTTGTATAACTACGGAACGAAAACCATCTCATGGGACACTACTAATGGCCACAGCTTGAAATTAAATTGGAATGAAATTGCATTTCTCTTTGTGTTAATTTTTTTCTCAACTCTTGAGATTTAACTGATCCAAGATCATTTTCTCTTCTTTTGTGTTTCAATGAAAAGTGCTGACATTTATATAAAAAAAAACAACTGCATATGCATTATTACAACAAATAGGTATAAAAGGATCATTGCTTAAACTGTCAGATCAAACAGAGCCCCGGTTTATTGGGCTAATTTCTCTGTATATACCGGATTTTACCTAAGATTGTAAAACGAGAATGTTCTGAATATCAGACAAAGAAATTATTATAAACGCACCCTCTATATATGAAACATAACGAATTCAACAAACAATCGTGAACATAAAAAATATCACATTCGACGACTAATCTCACCATTGTTGAAACGATACTGGAGGGCAGATATAGATATGATATATTCATACGTTATATAATAATCGTCGGACAGGTTCGGGGAGGTTTTACACACATACACATCCACATATAATTCTAAGTCGTCGCTGTGACGGTTCGTGGCATTATTATAATTCGTCGTATAATGAAAATAATGTTGTTGAAGGGTGCAACAGGGCGCGCACAATTTTAGGTTGCTGGGTGAGGGAGGGACGGGGGTTAGTTTGTTGTTTGGTATTTTCTATTCCAGTCGAATATGCATCAGTGATTATTACTAAGGCGGGGTGTGGTTATGATCTGCATTTCTACCACATCTCTGATCTCTCACATTCTCAATAAAATCAAAGACGCGTGAATACAAAAGGGTATAAAATGTAGTTTTATGCTCGCATCAATTTTATCGAGCGCCATTGTAAAAAATGTATTAAAACAGTTTTATCTCGATTTTATGGCAATGTGAAACTACTATCATCCTACTAACTATTTTGAACTTTTAAAACTTTTGAATAAAATAAATGATGTCGCTGGAATCGGGTGAATATTTTCACTAAGTACGAATTTACACTCTTTTCCACAGTGCGGAGTGTCAAAGGCACGTCCTGCAATTAGTAAGAAGATTGTGGACGTCAGTGGCACTCAAATCACATCAGGGTACATCACGCACTAGGAGATTGTCGTTGCTGTGGAAGACACACTTCTACAGAACTTAATTGTCTGCAAATCCCAACTTAACAAGGAAGAAAGGGAAGTTTCAACAACTTAACTTGGTGCAATTAAAGTGCTTTTAATTTTCGTTTATGTCACTGATGGGATATAATAATTATGATGATGAAAATTATGAGGTCGGCAATATGACAATATAAAACTGAAAACAATTCGCCGTAATATCATTGAAATTCAGTCGGAATTGTTTAGGATAAAAAGACTTATAGGCATTTTAGCAGACTCAGACTCAGAAAATCAATATATACACCTTTCTTATCAAAATAGCAGAAAGATAAGACTCCTATCTTTGGATGAATGTTACACATTAACGGGAGTATCACAGCAAATCTTTAGTGATAGTGTTAGATCAAAAAAAGTAATTGAGTTTATGTTTGGGGGTGGGTGAAACATTAATGACTGCGATGATGCCTAGCTACTACCACAATCACCTGATATGATTGTGCAAGTTTGACAGATTCGATTGGGGACTTAGAAAGCGGTCATTAACGCCTCAAGAAAATGTTCCATTACGTTCTCAAGAGCTCTCGAAGACCGACAATCATCGTTATCCGGCATTGTTCTGTCGCTAGGTCCCTTCTTGATTGAACCCAACCCCATACTCTCTACACACACACACACACACACATACATACATACATACATACAGAGAATAGGAACAAAGAACAAAGCGCAACATGTCAGTCAGAGCATTAGTTGTAGTTATAAATGTCAGACAGACAACGGTGACATGTGACCTCACTTATTGTTTCTGTCATTTTCAGAGAAAGAAAATCCTCTCTCTCCTATCATCATATGTGCATTCTTTTGGTGATATTGATGTCGTTTTTATATACATGTATAACAAAAGTATATTCATATGTATATATAGATATAAATATAAAGAGGATTATAAAAGTTATCCAGGGTGGATTTGACATGATGATGGAGGTTGTTATTGCTTTTAGATGTTGGACGTTTCCGTTTTCTTTACTGCTACTTGTTCTGATTTAATTGCTCGTTTGTCTTGTTGTTTTATGTGATAGTAACTCTGCTATATTGTTGCAATAGAAATAAAAATTCCAGAAATAGTCATCAAAAATTTACAAAACCGCACAAACAACACAGTAACAATCTACTTTTAAACGAATAATTTGTAAATGAAGCTTTGTTCCACTTTTAAACTCTCGTCTGACTATATATTTACCCTTAAAATATGCTGAACTAGAAGAGGACTAAAGTGCAATATTTATAACAAGTTTAAATTACTATGAAAAGTAAATAAGGAGAGCCACAAAAACCAATAATGAATGAGAACATTTAAACGAGGAAGTTGAGAAAGTTATTCAAGTGTGGAAATTTTGATGAAATACCTACTCCTCGAATCAGGCGAATTTCGAGTTCTTAAGTGTGTACGGTACATTTGCTTAAGAAGAGTCAAGGTGAGTTTGCATGACTGCCTTGACTCGGCATGCATGTTTACCATTACCGTCACCACCACCACCACCACCATCACCCCCTTGTTGTTGATTCAAGCATCTCACTACCCTACATCTATTATAACTAAGCAACCAGTCCTTCCTCTCGGACAAAGCCGCTTCAGGACAATCTGAGAGCTATTCAAATTTCGTAGAGTTGCATAACAAAAATATGAAAAAATTCGGTTATTTATATTTCAAGAATTGATTAACAGTGTATTGGATCAGGCATATTTAATAATTTACAGTTGAGATGTACTCACGTAAAAGTTTTCGTTTAGCTCGTTGTTGGGTTGCACATACGGGATCAAGAGACGACAGTATTAAAAGTTTTTTTATTTGATCCACTGCCAAAATGCACTAGGTTTGTGGTTTAGGGGATGGAAACACCTATTCGTTATTTATTGATGAGAATCGGATTTCTGTATTTTTCACTACTATGCCAGCTTTCGGCTTTATTAAGGGAGAACAAAAGGTTTGAATTTTTGCTTTTCTGTAATGAATCTAGACGTTGTCGGAGAAGAATCTTGTATTCATAATTCATACGATTCCATCGACAGGTAGATTGAAAATACATATCAAACGATCTGAACTAAAGGGGATTACAAATTGAATAATTTCTTCGTTTCAATGAAATCTAGTAGCGTATGTGAGATGAAGCGGCAGAAATTCATCATAAATATTTCATCATATCGGAAGTGTTTGAGCTTTAGTTATAAATGCTAATGTATCGTCTACAAAGTAAAAGCAAAGAATGCAATAAAAAATCCCTCCATTCTAACAAGAAACACAAAAGACATTTCAGATTATTGTATTATGTCTAAAGCTTTGATACGGTAACATTGTTGTTTCAACTTAGCGGACGATTTGAGTTTTAGAAGTAAAGAAACCCGTCCCATGAGCTTCAAATCGAGACTGTGCTTTTTCTAACAATTTGCCGCGTTAAGAAAGCTTTATATTCTATTCATGTCGTGTAGAGAATAGGAGTCTTTCATCGACTAGTAGATACGTTAATTATACACAAATATAGAGACGATGTAGTATTTCTAGATTGATATTTGTTTTAAGAGAATCGTATAAAAGGAGAGAAAGATTGCGTCTAAAATAAACATCGTCAAGGGACTATATAAGAGGAAGAAAAAGAAGAAGTGGGCAAACAAGCAGACGGTCATCGGTTAAGTAATTGAGCTTTCAGGAACCGCATCCATTTCGAGAATGGCTGTAATTATTAGATGATTATTTGCTACTGCTGCTGCTGTTGGAACTTCGATAAACACGACGGCGAACGGTCGATGGTTTTTATTTGAGGAGAAGCGAATCCCTGCTATTCTTCTCGTTTACCTAATGCCCGTTGTGGGGGAGATATCTCAATTTGCATTGGAATCATTGCAAAAGTTCGAGTAAAATCCAGGCATTACAACAAGTATTTTAAGCCGCAACAAATGTATAGTCGGTATCAAAATAGAAGTATGTGTTTAGAAAAATTAATTGTGTTTTCCCGAAATCTATCATTTTTCTTTGTATTGCTGTGAATGGTGGTGAATGTGAGCGGTTGTAAAAAGAAAAGTTTTGCCAGTAAACAAGCACCGGGTTTCACGAATTCTAACAACCAATTACATGACAACTTCATTGTTGCATCAATGAATATGATGTATCCAATTTCCGTACCATCAAAATAACCCAGAGTGCGGTATGTTAGTTACAATAACGAGCTCGCTTATTGATAACAACTAAACATAATAAACCACGTTGTAATAAAGGATAATAGGACGTAAGCCTACAAGCTATATAGGTAGATATTTTTTTTTTGATAAAAATACACCCAAAACATAATATGATGCAGATCAAAGGCGTTCAAACATAAAGCCCTGCTCCTGCAAAGCTCACCTGATTGAATTCGTTTCTTTATAAATGTGTACTCTACTGTCCATCGAAAAGCCCATCCCTGAGGGACTAGTCAAGGTGACCTGATGCCCTCGGACTACGTTCCTAATTGGCCGGCTTCTGATCAAGCCACCCTACTAACAAAATTCGGATCAAAATTATCCGTACTCCGGACCCTATTATTCTTGTTACAATCACAATATGACGTCCATCCGATTACGACGGAACTGTACCTATTACGTTTCGACAAGGTGAAATGTTTTATATTTCAATTTGAACCAAATAAAGTGTATTAGATTATAAAAGACATATGAACCCTTCCAAATCGAATTCCATCCCCTTTTCACTATTAGGTATTTAGGCATATGAGGAAGAATAATTACTATGAACTATATATGTGTGTGTGTGTGTGTCTGTGAAATTAATAGCGAAACAATAGATATGTAGAAATCCTTTCACGAAATTCCTGGCATTCAACTATTTCGTCATTGAAAGGTTTGAAGCGTTCCAGTAATCCTGTACATCATTGTCTCGCAGAGATATTCAGCCTCATCGATTTGTTGCTTACTACATTAGATTCCGGACCTGATTATATATGGGCTGGTGCCTTTTCGGGTATATACACTCTGTCGAGCACACACATACCAAATCACCGCCCCAGATGATTCCATGTTACCACCAACCAACCGCCGACATCCAACTGTTACACTGCTGATATGACGCCACTTGAAAACTCGCCAACTTCACCCAATTCCATTTCAAATTAACACTACAATTGACAATATCTCGGGTTCGTATTTTTTTATAAAAATATTAAGGTTTCCATACGGTTTTCTCTTGGAATCCTTTGAATAGGCGAACGAGTCATAAAACGCTCGATTAGAGAATGACGAAAATAATCTTAGATAACGTGGCATAAATCAGCGTGTATAAATGTTCCATGTGTAAATTCACATTATTATCACATGAATAAAACAGCTATTGAACTATGGTGTGACAGGAAGGTTGTCAAATTCAAAGAGAAAGCCCTTCGGGACCGTGTTTGGTGATGTGTGTGTTAAATGGATGTCTATTTTATGCAGAATGAGACGCGTTGAATTTTGGTCTCACTTGACTGAAAATCTACTTCTTTCATATGCCCTCGCGTTATTCAAACGAGATTTCATTTCTTATTTTATTTCAACAAAAATTTATCAAGATGTTCAAGTCTGGATCTGGAAGAAATGATGGTGGTGATAAAAGTTTCCGTCACACGTCAAAAGTTTGTCTATGACAACGGCTTACAGTAGGAAACGACTCAATTTGATGAAAAGAAGCTCAATTTTTTTTCTAGTTTCGCAAAAGAAACTTTAAATTTCTATTTTAAAACCATTTGATGTCCTTTTGCTTCTGTCAGTAAAATGAATTTGAGACGCAATTATATATTGATGGATTAGTTAAATTAAATTTGTTTTCTTCTGGTTAAATGGGGATGTGTTGTTATGGTTACGAAAGCTCTCCATTCGTCTCTTCACTCCAAAGTTTTGGACAATGGCAGATTCAAGACCGTTGCAGATGAGATGAGACAATCGGTAATTGACCAACGTTTGGGGGTAGCTAGATGAAACCTGACATTGGTTTTCAACTAACATTTCCACTAGGTCTCTCAAATTATGTCAACAATATGGTTGTTTGATTTCTTGGAACAATACCCAGTTTATTTAACAGTTGTTATATGAGCAATTTTGAATTTTAATCAAAATAGGGTGGGTTGGTTTCCATTTCCATTGGAACGACACACAATAAGTGATAATGTTCTTTTAATGGGTGGCAAGTTGATTTTATGCATGCTAATTAGAAATATATATAGGCAACGATTCAGAAAAAAGAAAAAAACAGAGCAAAGTAAATAAATTATTCACAAGAAAACTTTTTAAATTCCGCTTGTGAAAAAGTTGAAAAACAAGTTTCTTTGCAGCCGTCCGCAAATGTAATTAAATGTTTGGTTGAGATCTATGGGGTTGTTGGGGACTTTATTTATCTTCTCCAATACGCTTAAGCTTGATGTTTACCAAATATTAACAAAAACAGTTCATATCATCTTTTTTTTTGACCAACGCTCCTTATAATATGAATCTGATACATTCCCGTTTGTGACTATTGGTGCGGAAGAGTTAGCTAAAAGCCGTTCCAGGAGGCCATCGCCTAGAGTGGTATAATAAAATTTTACGAGTTTTTACTTCTAATCTAAAGTTAATACAGTAAATGTCCGGCCCAGTAGATAGCATAGAACAACAACAGGGCCAATGGCAAAGTTAATAGTGAATTACAGTCCCCGGTCCCGGCCCCCTGAGCATCGTTACGAGTTTTTAATTCCGTCTCTTTATTACTGGACCAAAAATGCGTTCCGAACAACCATTAATATGTGTCATTTTGCATAGGGAGCACCAACATACGTCCAATAATGTTGTCTTTCTCATACATCAATTGATTGAAACAGGACAAGTTGATACGGTATGTGATAACTTAGAATATACAATAGAGTAGAATCGAAATTTTTGGTTGGTATGTGTTGTTTTTAGACGTTTTTTTCCCCCATTTGCATAAACGACTCCCGATTTCAATAAACGTACAGGATGCAGGGTCGTAAAGATTATGACGAGTTTGCATACATACATTTTTTAATATAGAACGAATTCCGTAGATGATTGATCCATAAAAGGACAGTAAGTATATAGTAACTCCAGTACGGATATATTTTCATTTCCAAGCTCATCAAATGTGACAGCTAAAGGATATTAGCTAGCGATACTGACAAAACTCAACGATAACAAGATAAGGAATATGACAAAACAAACTGAAGGAAAAATCAAGTGTTACGGTATTGTAAGCTAAATGAAGGCCCTTTTTTGATCAAAACTTTATAAAAATATGTTTTATATGAAGTCATAGATGGCTCATCTATTATTCATCATTTATAAGACTTGGTTGAGTATAATTTATGTATATTTGCCATTAAAATTTAGTTAGAGTTTGATCAAAACCTCAATAAACGGCAATCTTTTCCAATTTAAACTTTTAACCGGAGATGGTAGCGTACATCCTATATTTCATGTTCATGGTTTTTCCGTAATCGTTGGTAAGACAACTGCTTGTTCAGCCACTTAGTATGTCGCCTTATCCCCCAATATTCTCCATAATAACTAATAAAAGAGCTGATGAAGCGAAATGTCCCTTGTTTAATAACATCGACCCCTTCAAACACTTGTTATTACAGTAATCGATTAGGGATCTAAACTGGGAGACACACACACACACAATGCATTACATTGCCACACAGTTCGTTGCACGTCGTCTAAACTGAAACACAACCCTTTCCTCATCGCATGTCTCTTCATTACAAATTTATAAACTTAAACAAACTAATAACAGTTCGAAATTGAATTGATGTAGGTGAAATGGGATTCGATGGTAATATCGACGACAATAAGGGAATATATAATCAAGAAACGACGCAAGAGGTGTGGGATAAGGGCGCTGTGACTGTATAATTTCCTTTGAATGTAATTTGTAATTTTTAGAAGAAAAATTTTCGTAAAAACGTTTAAATCTTAAACCATCCACCCTCTTTAATAAAATACCACACTAATTATGTTTTCAACTTGAATGAGGTAAAGTATTATAATTGCCTTAATAAGAATGCAAAGCTTAAATTATTATAAAAGTTTTAGCTGCGGTTCGTTTTTAAATAGGATTAAGTCCAGTATTTCGTGCCACACTAATTGGAGAGATTATTATTTTGTTGAAAAGCATGTTCTTTTGTTTTAATTGCAAATATTCTAGACAGTACTAAAACAAGAAATATCGAAATAATCTTTTATTCTATCAGTTAGGTATTAATTTTTGATTTGTGTGACAATTTAAGAGGAAAATATCAATTCTTTTATTGGCGAAAAACTTGAAAAATGATGGACGGTCCTTTTGAATTTCTGTTGGTTTTCAGTCGGAATTTAATAGGAAAAAGTAGCCGGAGGCCACGTGTGCGTGTTCCGGTTTCTTTTCACCCAAGACTCCCATTATCTTTCAACTTTTTTCTTCTCGTCATATTTCCTTCCGATTTGTTTTGTGTGTTATTACGCTTTGTATTATTATTATTAAAAGCTATTGTTGTAGTCAAGTCGGGAAACGTACAAAAGATCTTGTTTAATACATGATTAATTCATACTGCGAGAAAATCAAAATCTTCTCCTCACTAGAATTATATATTTTTCTTCCTTTATTTATTATGAAATCTAGATTTTTTCCTCGAACGTTTCTATTATTGTTCGATATTCTATGAAACTATTCATAGAGCATGCTGTTCATTTTTAATGAAATAATCAATGGTTGTTGTCGAATGGTGCTGAATAGATCTTTAAACAAGTATAGGGTTTCTTTTATTATTATTTTTCTATTTTTTGATTCTGCAGATGTCCGTTGCGATGTCAAGTAATTCTTCTAGTACCTATTCTCACACGATCAAGTCTTTTTTCTGTTGTTCAGTATGCCACGTGTGAACTTTGTAGATTCGTTCTATACTATTTACATGCTATGAACTGGGATCTAGTCCTGAGGGCGGCACCCCTCTATATTTATAATTGCACCGTTGATGTATTACAGCTATCAGCTAAACGTTTATTTATCTCATATTTTACAATTTGCCTTTGTCTGTGTATAAAACAGGGTAACAAACAGTTTATGTTGCACCACTCACATTAATTCAAATCTGTCGATATGAATTAATAATTTCCGACGGCAAAGACGAGATTATTCTGTTGATGAAAATGCAGGTATCATAAAACTTGTAGACTGGATGCGATATATAAAATGAGAAAATACGAAATAAAAAGCTCTTGAGACATTCGCGATCGTTCAAATAAAAAGGGGGGTCTATAATACTGGGATATAATACGGACAGGAAGCGAGAGCGTTACAATAAAAGTATTCTGAAATGAATTTGTTTAACATTTTTCTTGAATTAATTGAAAACGACTTTCTTTGACGTTCAGCCATGAGTGTCTTATTGTGCTTTATTATTCTTTACAAATTTTTTTTCAATGTTTCTCTACCGCGCTATGGCAAAGTTTATACACAGAAATCGTCGTCAAATTAATTCTACCGCTGCCACTCAAAATCAATATTTAACTTACAAATATTGTAACATTCACAAAAAAAAAGCGGGAGAATTTCTACTATTTGCTTGGCAAGAAAAAACACGTTCTTAAAAAACGCACGTGAAAAGCTATCCCTAAGGCTTTGTCTTTCTTTAAAAATTATCATCGACTTCTAAGAAGGATCAACGGTTGTTGTTGTCCTGGAACTAGTTGAGCCCTACAAAGGAAATCTAAGCTTTCCAGCCAGAATAAACAATTACTACTGGCTTTCTCGTAATGGTCAGACACTTGAGGGCTTTGGGAATAGGACTAGCAAATTATATAAACATCGATATTCAATCTCGTCCCTTCACACAAATGTGATTGGTTTCATGTTACTAACCAGAATTAATTGATTTTTTCCCTAAATCTTCAACTCAAATACATTTAATTTTTTCCATTCTTGATTTTAATGATGGCAAACGGAAACAATAAATTTGTACAATAATATGATCCAAATTCTAAATTGAAATTTAATGGGTTGTCTTTAACGACAATAATTACGTTTAAAAAATAAAACAGTACGAATCCAATTCGAGTTCGGGGTTTGTTGTACGAATAGCTACATAGTATAGAAAAGAAATGGTTGAGAAAATGATATGGAAACGTTAGTGCACCGTCTGCATTTAAATGAGTTTTTACATGGTCTGGAGAAGAGCAAAATGTGGATTAGTTAGCAATGTAACTTTTAATTAAAGTTCAAAAATAATAACGACCGGCCAAATTGTTTCATTACAAATACAGTAAAGTTTTTGTGTATTTTTTTTTAAACGAGATTTTCAAATAACTATAAAACTTTTTCCGGTAAAATTCCTATTTCTGTATCTTCAAAGTTTATATAATTAGTCGCCAAATTTCGTATGCAGATTTTTCAATCAGTAACTTACGTTTTTCTGGCATTTTCCATTATAATAAAACTTTTCAATTGCATCTGATGCAACTTTTAATGAAGCTGGAGGAAAAATCAACAAAAATGTCTCCATACAGGGGCGCCTTATTCTTTAGGGCCCCAATTCACGATATTTTTTTAATCATTTCAATTTTAAGGGGAACACAAAGGGGCGCAAAAACAATTTCTGCATTGGGGCGCCTACTAAGCACCCGTCGGCACTGACAAAAACTACCCGATATTGATAAATATATTAACATCATGTACTCTATTAGTTTGCCAAACAAAGGATCAATTGTATTCGGAAATTCGATTCAAACCGGTTGATACAAATTACATTAAGTTGGGAAATTCAAGAACTAATTACTGCATTCATGCTAGTCATACAAGTGAATTTGTCCTCTAGACTCGTGCATTTTAAATGATTCAATGGAATTGAATTGTCTTTGGTTAATTTTAGACGTGAAATGTCAGAATGTCTGTCGAGAAAACAAATTACTCAAACAATTAATCATGAAGGAAAAATAGAATTGCTTAATCCAATTAAATATAGCGTTCAACTTTTTTTTTAATTTATGCGAAAATGGGTGAAATTCTTGATTGAAGAGTACTTTGAGGGGACTGTTCTATGTTAAATTGGACTGATGCTACCATAATTTGTATTGTATGTAAATGAAGGTGGTATAGTATCGAGTCCATTCTCATATCTATTAGTCTATCGCTATTCGTTCCATTTTGTCCGACTTTGAGAGAGCTTTTAATCTGCATGAGTGATGTGGGCATTGTAAGCTCAAACATTTCATCCCCATTCCACTGAGTTCCTCTTGTAGCACAAATACGTAAATTCAGGTATAGAATTTATATATTTGTGGACATATCTACCTTTCACATGTGTATCCTATAACTATGGTCAAATCTATATTATCCTGTTTCCTAGTAAACACCATCCATGCGGCAACATTTGTTATAATTACATAGACAGGTTGAAGATAGTTAGCCGCATCATTGAAAACCGGATAAATACCCGAACACCGAATTGCTTTCAAATTATCCGAATGAGTTTCTAAATTAGAAACTCATTTGTAGTAGTTAGCTCGTATACGTTCTTAGATGGCCAGTCCGTAGATTAAATCGGTCCTTTTCAACAACTCTCTCTCTCAATTTCTCTCCAAAATCAGCCAACAATAAATCAATTGTAATTAAAAGTCAAGTTTGATTTTTCACGAATTCAAGTAGAGGGAATTAGATTGGACTGTTGAAATCTCTAAATTTGAACTGAATAGATAATTGCGTTCTACTGACCATTACTAAATCCAGTCGACTAATTACGAACAGAGAAATCTCATTGTAAATTAGAGGGTGGTGGCTCTTCACGCCATTACTGGACAAGCCAATCCTTTTCATTTAAGTGAGTTACGGGTATTTGAAGTTTGTATAGAATCAAGCTCAACTAGTGAACCTAGATATAGGGTCCACTATGAATGACCTCATCAAATCAAATAAATATTGCATAAAACTAAACCGATTTAGAAGCAATGCTTTTAGCGATGATAATTATTGATGAGTAGACGGGATTATACGGCAGGTTTTAGTCTACACATCAGAGCTTTTTTTACAGAGAGAAAAAAAAGCGGACAAAAGAACCTAAAAGTTGAACTTTTGTTGAAAACATCTGCCCTGATGGACTATTGTTTCAACTCACTGTTTGATGAATTTGAAAAAACAAGGTATTCAAACGTGTCTCAGTTGAAATTTCGATTTTTTTTTCTTTCTTGTTGCCTATAGAGTTATTTGATAAAAGTTCGACTCATTGTCAGTGTAAATCGTTTATGAAATGTCGAATATCGTCCAAAAAAACCCGACTTGGTGTTGAACAAATCAAGTTTGAAATGATGTTGTTGGACATGAATGTTTTAAAACAAGTGAATAAAGCGTGAATAAATTGCGTTAGAAACGTAACGAATATTTACCAACCCTTTGGCAAAATGACCATAGCAGAAACATACTGAACAAAGAGGCAGACGTGTGATTGTTTTGTCAATTTGTAGTTGCCTGAGCGGTAAATTAGATTCATCGATTATTTGATTAATATACGAGTTCGAGTGTGAGACAGACAAATTTAACACACACGCGACAACTAACAACCATAGCAATCGATTTGTTAAACAACCGAGAGAGGCAAAGTATACATAATGTAAAAGAAAAACAAAATAAATTTTGGGGAATTAGCTGAAATTGCCTACAAAAATTTCGTATCAACGTTTTAAATTAATTGTTTGAATTAAAAATTCTGATAGAAATTGTGTTGTTTTACTCGTGTTGTTATGGCAATGTCCGCCACAGGACAATGGTATATACTCAACCCTATATCAAACCTTTCAACTTCAAAGGACCAGTCAAATGTGAATTTCAATTAGTCTAAAATAATGACTTGGAGATTGTTTATTCGTAGGGGTAGTTGTAGGGAAGGCGGTCGACTGTACTGTCTTAGACTGACCACAGAATGATGAAGGTGTTTACGATAGTTCACCAAGACGAAGGGAATGGTTTAGGATGATTACTGAGCGGTCGCTTATAATGAATGCCCTATGTGTACATGGCCCTTCAGTAAACTTCCCTTGTACTACCGGAAACTTAACGATAGGAAGCTGCGTCATTTCATGGACCCACTCACCCCCCTTCAAACAATTTCATAATTACGTTGTATTAATATCATAAGATGTCGCCGAGGATACGTTAATCCTTTGTAAAGTGCACTTGATTCTAGAAGGAGTTATATTTAAGTAGATGTCTGTTTAATTATGCAATAAGTATGAGAGAATTAGTAAGGCGATTAATCTTCGACGATATAATTTTTCACTGGAGGCTGAGTACTTACGATCCAAATATAATAAAACCCTTAACTGTGAGGATATTGTTGCTATACTTCATTATAATGATACCTAATAATTATCTCATAAAATCAATGGACAATATTTATTATTTTATACTCGTAGCAATAAAATCGAGTCAACTAATCCGAATATAAATATTTCCTTTCATTTCTATTAGGAAATGTCAACACGATAAGTGTACGTGTGCAAACTTAATTTCTTACACAAGACACGATCTTGTCGATTCAATGTGTATTAACAGAGAGAACGAACATTATCGTGTTGAAAATAATAAAATGATCAGCCGTCGGCTGCCAATTGGTACTGGATTGAGTTAGAGTTTTAGTAGTCACTGGGTGATAAGCCGCACAATTAGCTTCTCAACACAATAACACAATTTGTACCCCGTTCGTTTATCCATTGCACTTTCACACAAAAACATTATCGATAGAGAGCTTTTACGGCAATTTCATTTATTTTTATTGAATCTGTAATTCTACAGATTGCCAGTGTATCAAGATCTACACAATTAGAAACTGTTTTCAATCGCGTAGTAGCTGTGAGCTGATAAGTGTAAATTTGGTGGATGCGCCGGGCGCGGCTAATTTTGCCGCGTTTTTTTCCGACAAATTCTATTATAAATTGAATCATTAGTGTTTTTTTGTTGTTTTCTATAATGTGATACTCCTCCCGATAGTATGTTCGCTATAAATAATAATCCCAACTTCTCTCTAACCAGTCTTCCAGTTGAGTAATTTCCAAAGCTGCAATATGTCTTCCTATATATATATGGATAGCAATTTAATTACAATCTATATGTTATAATTATGGGAATTTATAAAGATTTAGCGAAGCCTGTTCGGTTATTAAATCGGCCTTACTAGGATCTACCCTCGTGTATACTATATATGTATGGTTGGCTTTCTGTTTGATGTTTATTGCGGTACTTACTAATATGAGCAGAACCAACCGGAAGTTATGTTCAAACGACCATAAACAAATTTAATTTATGACCATCTAATTATTTACAAATAAGATGCCAACCAACATCTTTTAATCAACGGACAAATAAAAGAGAAAATCTACCACAAATGACTAATTCAATTCAGCTGACTTCTTTGAACGTTTCGCCACTTTGCAAGAGATTTGTTTTTTTATGATCAAGTTTTCACATTCGCAATAGTCCAGTTAAAACGTCGTATTTTCTAGAAAATCGCAATTTATACTATGAGAGACGCAATTTCGTCCCCCTATAGTATAGATGCTCCCCCTTTGGATACTAGTCACCCCTATTTGACCTAGTTGAATGTATTGCGCAATATTACATTTTACGTTGTATTTTATTAGAAAAACTGTCCACCTGTATATACGTATTTTCATAATTTTAAATAAAATTATATGGCTATGTCGGATAATAATTTGATACTAAAATACATAACTTTAATCGGATTAATTTAATTCGAGTGAAGATCTTAAAATTTACAACATAACATCTTCTGCAGTGTATACTGCAGATGCTGCAGTAAATGAAAATAGGGGGAGAGAGCCGTCGGGAGTGTGTCTCGATCACATTGCAGAAGAATCAAAATGAACTAGAGTAGCAGTTAAGTCAAGAAATGGGGAACCGACGGCTGACGTGAACCGTACTATAGAATTATTTCAATTCGTTTTCACAATTGGCCCGTTTTTATCAACTTTATGACCAGTTTAACGCCTTACAAATGTTCAATATTGCCATAGTTTCTATTTTGTATTTCTCATAAGATCCAAATGTATATCTTCATAACGAATAAAGAGAATAGAAAATATATACATATGGATGGTGATGATGATGATGATGTGCAACATACTGAATAAGCAATTTTATTCGGTGGGGTGTGAAAAATCAAATCAACGTGATTGAAGCGTGACTAGGATGTTGGAAAGTGAGCTGCTTCTCGTCTTGTTCTAAATATATCAAGATATTGTTATTGAGATTTCTGTTTTCTTGACAAATACGGAAATTGAATTGATTTAAATATTATAGAACGACAGAGTGTTGTTATAATTTTTCCATTCTTAAGCTCTTCTTATACGTTTACTATTTAAATGAGTGTAATAAAATGGGGTTTAAGAGAACGGTAGTGGGTATTAGCAAAACACAGCTTTAACGTGACAAATGTACGTGCTCATTATAATAATTACATCAGTTATATATGTATTTGCAGAATATGTTTGTATATTCGTGAATTGCATAAAAAATTTGCACATAAACATTCATCTCTTTAAGTACACTTTATATTTGGATTTCTTTACAAACAACCGAAAGTTTGCAGAATATCTCGTACAATCACAATTATTACTTTGAGTTTATCTATCAGACAAGTTTCTAAACAAACCATAAAACCGGTATAATTCGTATCTTACGTACTTTTAGTCCAATAAAGATAATAAAAAATATACCCAGTTTTCCACTAATTCTTTCTCGTTGCATGAAGCCCATTTTATACAGTTCATTCCATTCTAGTAGGTACATAAGCCAAAATAAACAAGCCCTTCCATCGCTATATTATACTTCTAGCGCTTTTCTTAAAATGTCTGTTCACTATGTCTATCCGCACCGACTTTGATGAAAATCAACTAGAAACATAGAAATTTTACCTGAGCTAGATAAGATAGGGACTATTCTACGGACGTAAAATTTTCTCTTCTAAATCTTATCCTGATTGTTATATTAGTACGATTGCTCCATATACAAAGCAAGCAAGAGCAAAAAACTTGTTCGCTGTCTAATCTACTGAAAATAGTGCCTATCTTGTCTAGCTTAGGTAAAATTCCTATGTTTCTAGTTGATTTTTCAGATACCTTGTACGGATAGACAAAGATACCCTACAATAGTATCCAGGATAATATGTGGAGAAGGGGCTGGATCAAAGCCATATTTCATGCGTCTGTCGAACCTTCAGAAAATCCGCATAATTTGTTCCCACCCCCACCTGGGCATAGGTATGTTCCTACACCATTGCAAAGACCAGTATAATAAGATTCCTGTATCGTATAGTTTAGAACACGAAATGGGAAAGGTTTACCCCCTACTTAAATGGTGGGAAATTGCGTAATTGCTTCCACCATTTGGGTGGGGGAAAATTCTGGTTTTGAACATAGGGTGCTTATACCTCTAACGTCCAGAGGGTGCTACCTTTTTGAGCATTGTCAACCTATCCCTTATAATGCTCAAAACAACTAGTACCCTCTAGACGTTAGAAGTATAAGCACCCTATGTTCAAAACCAGAATTTTCCCCCACCCAAATGGTGGAAGCAATTACGCAATTTCCCACCATTTAAGTAGGGGGTAAACATTCCCCATTGAAGATCTACTCCGTATTGAGTCTATTTTAGATACGGCAAAAATGAAAATAAAACGACTTATATTAGTACAGTTTTTAAAATGTCTCTTATTGTTATCATAAAAATATTCCTTAGCTTCCATTCTTTATCTTTTATAGTCACTTTTTAGGGCTGACATTCGTTTTTAAATACTCTTATCCATACACAGGATGATATTTAATTTATCTCCTCTTTGATACTTGTTCTTAGGATCGTACTTTAATGTGCCTCAATAACCTGAAGGCTTTACAGTATAACAAGAAAAGAAATATAAAAGGAAAATTTACAGATATAAAGAAATGCTAACAATACGCCTTCTTATTTTAATGTGTCATTTCATTTTCTTAGCTACATATACAATATAAAAATAAAATGCTACACAATAGCTTTTACGGATGGTGTTAAAAAGAACAAAACAACGATTTTTATCTGCCATTATAAAAATAAGACGTAAACTTTACAGAATTACAGTAGCAGTATAGTAGTAATAATATCGTCTGCAATACTGCTGCAATTGGTTTGTTTTATTATGTTGGTAACGATCGATTGGTTTAATGTTTTCAGTCTTGCACTATTCACAATCAGATATAAAAATTTCAATAGTGTAAAATGGAAATTTATTATTTTTAGTTTTTTTTTGGCGACTTTAATGGAATACGTGCAACGACTCGTATAGTCGAGATATGATTTAGTTAGAAGGAAACTGAAATTAATATAGCATCGATGACAAATTCATTTTCTTGATAAAATCGACGGTGCGGAACCGAACTAGTATATTTTGTAACAATCGGACTTCTATAATCCCTCATGCTCCGGTGACCGTTCCTCCCTTATATAATTGGCTAATTAATTTTCCTAAATGAATCACTGCAAGCGGCAGCAAAATCTCCACTTCAGATACATTGTTTTTTTTCAACTGTCGCTATAATAAATTTAATTGGAAGATATTCAAGCTGAATTCTAATAACAAACATGCGTTCCAGACAATTAACGATTTTTTTGAAAAATAAACCGTCGAAACCTAATGCTGCTAATACCGATCTCGGGTTGCGAGGATGCTGAATGCGAATCTAACCATAAGTAATACACGATAACAGGCTACTCACAATCAGTCAAAATAAGACGAAGGTCCATATTGCAGTCAAAATCAATATTGTTCTAATTCTAGGGGGCTCACAAATATGACCAAGTTCTATGCAGACAGTTAAAAACTCGGTAATATTTGTTCAATGAGTCCAGCAAGAGAGTAAATTTACTATTCACTTAAAATATACCGATGTATTTATTTTCCAATTCTCTTCATCCTTCCCATTTTGACTGTTTCCCTTATAAAACCTTTTAATTTTAATCTTCAAGACGTAAGTAAACAAACGGCATGGATTTTGTTACATCATTTATAACCCCTAATGGATACAGGATGGCAAAAAAAATCGTCAGTTCTTTCTTATTTATTCCCTACCCCTTAAGTGATTGTATTATTTGCTAAGGAAAAAATTAAGAAAGAAGTAAAATGAATGTGTGTCAAGTTGAAACGAAGTCAAAGCTATATATAAGCTGATTAGTTGATCTGAGAAAGTAAAAGAAATGATCAAGGGAGGAAGCTTTTCGATGGAGTGATCATTAATTAGACGTGTGGCGACCGATTGAGGGGTAAGCACTCGACACGTTTTCACCGCCTCTTTAATTAAAGGAACTTACTTGGGTGGCAGTTTTACTAAGAACTTTGCCGCAGGTTTTATATCAAAAGAAAGAAAAACGATAATATGATTTTTTTTTGAATAACTTGATTGAATTTCATTGTTGATAGTGTGAGAACAGTTTATTTTGAAAGATAACATTTTAAATCCGGCCTTTGTTTATACTGATGCGATACTTGAAGTTCTATATAATCGGCAATTTTCAATGCTTTGACTTCCCTAGTCCACACAAATCCTGCCATCGGCGACATCAAGACGTTGTTAGTTTGCATGCGATCAGCTTGTTAAAGAATCTATATAAAAGATGAAGCTTTCCAATTTTCGAAAATAATCCCTCGTTTGGTGACCCGGCGGCGGCGTCGGTAGCGGCGGTAGCGACAACATTATAACAATCTGAACTGAAGCCATCAGGAACGAAAGCTTATCAGGATGGAATATGTTTCCCATTTCAGACCAAGCTAACAATAAGTCAAGCTTATTACAATGCATAAATCGCTAAAGGTCCATTTAAGACGGAACCAATAACATTCTTAAGACGGATGTTCTTTCCCTATTGCTTCTAGATAACGGGAACAAGCCACTAAACATGATATAGTACGAAGGGAGATGGAGGTTAACATATCACGATCAGGATATTTACTTACCTAACCATATTACGAGTGGAAAAGCCCCTTTTGCGTATAATTTATGGAAAATAGGACAAGAAATTTTCGATGAAGATGATAATAATAGGATAATTCCCATATTACGGTCGTTTTTTTTCAAAAATTTCTAAACCGAATTAAGGAAAGACAGCAACTAATGAGTAAGAGTTGAGGTTTAATTCCGGAAAAGTTTATCTTTTTGTCTTGCAAATTCCCTAATTATCAGTGAATCATTGAAAATGCCAGTGACACCAAATTTGTTGCTATAAAAAGGAGAATTCGTAAATTGTACAAATCAGTAACAGTTTGTATCTCTTCTGTGCATAAAAATTAGACTAAAAATGAATTTCAAAGTCTTTGTTGTTCTTGCAATAATCTGTTTCATCCAGATTTCAGCCGCTCCACGACCCGTAAATTGGAGCGAATTGGTAAGTTTCTTGTCAATTGTACTTAATTATTGTTTTTTTCACAAATTTTATCTCTTTTACAGGGACAAAGAGCTATAAACTTTGGAAGAAAAGCTCTACCTGTTGTCAGAACTGGATGTCAATTTCTAGCATCACCACCTGTAGTTTATCCACAAATACCACAGCAATTACAACAATATCAAGCTTATGAAGAAATTCCACAAAATTATTATTAAACAATGTTAGCAACTTTTTAAGAAAATTGTATGAACGATTTGTATCAAATTTGTTGGATTAAATGATTTAATCACAAAAATTGTTGAATTTTTTCTTTTATTTATCATAATTTTTAACTGAATTACTGATTATAATGATGTTACGATAATGGGAAGCTGGGGAAAAGAGGATAATTTCAGAAGAATTAGCTAATTGTCCTGAAATGTTGCCAGTAGTTACAACAATTTTTTAAATCTTATTTATTTAAATTTAAATAAAAAAATGTGTCTAAATATAACTAATGTGGTAGACCGAGCTCCAGGAAACTAAATTTCCTTTATTCTGTCTATTTATTTCACTTGATTAAACTTCGCCAATCAGTCTACGTGTGTGAAAAAAAATGAAAATCACTAAAATATTTCTATTTGGTTTGATTTGCATTATTTCAAGTTTATTTCTAAGAGAAAGTAACTGTGCATCAATTCAATATCCAATTAGAAGTGATACAATTGTGACTCATTGGCCGGAAAATGCTGAAATAGCGACGGAAGAAAAACAACCCGGATGGATGGTAAATTGAATGAAATAAAATAGTAAATTTCTATCTAATATAGGGTAGATTTAAAATTCATTTTATGTGTTTCTAGCGTCGGCAATTAATGAGATTTGGTGAAGTTGCCAGTCGTGTGGGTAATGCAATGGGTGCACATGCTACCAAAATCACATCTGCTGTAGATAAGATTTGCGAGATCGTAAAAACTATCATACCCCTTCTAGCTGCCGTTTGCCATGTGGGACAATTCAAATTTTGTATGGCAACAGAACAAGTACCCGACAAGATATCAGCTGCTTTATCGCCTGCTAGTTTAAATCTGGATCAACCTGATAAGAAATAGTGATTTTTTTGTCAATTATATGATTAGTAAAATAAATATTTTTGTGGGCCTTGTTTTTGGTTGTTGTTGTTGTTGTTGTTAAGCCGCCTGTCTTATAACTTCGACAAGGGTTGTAATAATTATGGTATTCTTGTTAAACAACACAATATCTATACTCTTTGTTAATGTGTTTGTCAAGCTGGCAGATTACAGCATCTGCAAGCGCAGGGGGTTATTTGATGAATCCAAAGCTCTTCGTCAGCAGACTAGCTTGTTGAATCTATATGTATGTATGTCTTGTTTATACCACATCATCAGAACTGGCGTTAATCAGAGAAGTGCTTTGGCTCCAATCTGAATACTTATGCAGTTCAATCTGCATAACTGTCGACTAATAGCACCACTTCGAAATCAGTTTGCCCATTTTCCGTACCGATATTTATTACTTAACAACACATTTAAGAACATTTACTTGATTGAAATGGCCGGTTTTATCTAGAAATTTCTACAATTTTCTAAAAAGTACACCAAAAAAATATTTATACGCGTAAAACGATCGATACAACGGCACCTTTGATCATAGAAGCATCCTCATTAATTAAATCACACAGACTGCTCAAATTCCACCGAATTGAAAATAAATTACATGGTTTCGACTGGCTTCTACTCAAAAAAAAAAAAAAACGCTCCACACAATTTTCTGTATAGATAAAACGAAACTTCAATCTGTATTACCTTCTATTACTACTACACAACACGCACACAACTTTAATATCAATTTCAAAAGCTCAAGTACTTGACCAATTTGATTAACGTCATCCCTTGTAATCGGATTTTTAACCGGTGATAAGGATCGAGGAAAAATTCGTGACGACGTGATAATTACAGCCATCTATAATTCGTTTAACTCTTGTGTTTCAGAAATATGAGAGTGTAGGTAGGTACGAGTGAAAATTTCCAACTCGATTAAATGGGATGATACATGCAAATCAGCAAATGTCGTTGTCATCTCATCCCTCTCTCACTGTGTGACATTTCACTATGCTGATATTTATATGTATATGAGCGTGAATGTGACTCTTTAAATGCGTTCATGTTTCGAAATTTCATTGTTACAATGACACGATTTTCCCATTTAAACTATTATCATTTTATACATTGGCCACCAAAAATATTTTGGCAAATTTGCATGTATGAGAGTTAAATAAATTGCCTCGAAAGCTTTTCAAGTTTGATGCTTGTATTGTGCAATATAAACTAAAGATATTCATAATAGACATATAGAGGACCTTGTGAATATTTATAAGTTTAATTAATACTATCAACAGAACCATTTAATTTCGAAAGAAAACTGACATATACGCTCACATAGGGCAAGGGCAGTTCCAGCTTCCAGCTAGCTTTTGCACTGTCCTACACATGCTAACTATTTCAACCCACACTTCCACCACCCTTGCCACTGGTCGCCGTACCCTATGTTAATAGAGAGATATTGAAAAAACAAGAAAAGTAACATGAATTGCAATGAAATCTTTGTTGGCAAATTATCCGGAAGTGGTTTTTGTCTGATAGTTGCGTAAGGTGTAGTATAATGCTCGAGTATGTAGATTGACCTGTATTAAAACTGCCCTTTTTCGTTGTCATCAGTGCCTATTTTCCTGCTTTTAATGATTTGTGTAGGAAATCATTTTCCAGTCAATTTTATTAAATCCGTCAATTCCAGTCCTCTTTCCGTATGTCAAATTGGCGTTAAAACCCTGCACAACGATTGAAATGTTTTCGTCAACCCATTACTTGATGCATCATCAACATCATCATCATCCTCCTGCAATGTCGGTTCTTTCGTTCCTCCTGTATTCAGGACATATATCCGCAATCTAGATAATCTAACGTGCGGAAACGAGCTCTCAATTCAATCAAGTTCTATTCTGGGGAATTCGCGGCCCGATGCGCACTTGTTATATACGTTTATTAAAGGATTTTCATCCTTAATCCAACTATACTCAAAGTCTAAAACACATCTATCTTATTTTATTATATCGAGTGTTCGTACACGTGGCCTTCCAATCTCCAGCGACCCATTCGCAAATCCATCAGTGTTCAATTGAAATATGAATGTTGCATATACAACATTTGTGAAGAATATATATTGTTGTTTAATATTAGCATATAGCCGTGCACGATGGAGGTCTCCTTTTTGTATTTGTGTATATGTATATGTGTGTGTGTATTTAAGCTCGTATGTATGTTCGTCAACTTTGTCTAAACATAACATTTATTTGACTTACAAATTACACGCACCAGCCTATTCCATCAAAAGCTCTTGGCTCAGTTCATTTCTTAATGGAATTATCGCAATGTAATGTTTACTTACCGCAGCAGTAGAACTCCCCAATGCGCCCCTAAAACCTGTATACTAAAGAAAAGGAGACGACAATCCGAGATAGATGTTCGTTTGATAGAGACACACACACGCACAGAAACGGTCTTATTCCGTGTGAAGATAAAATAAATAAACCCGTTTACTTCAATCAACGAAGATTTTAATTACGAGCAATTAATGAAATGACATAGTCCAATTCATTGCCTGAGCTTATTTATATCACAGTTAGGAGTGCTTTAAACTTGAATGAATCAATGAGAGAGAGATAGAGGGTATGCTTTAATCAAATGGTTAAAGGACTATATTGTGAAATTTTCCTGTTAGTGAAACTGCACAAGTTTTGATTTGTTTTGGCTTGATTAACTCACAAGCAAAAGGATTTCGAAAATCGTCCAGTCGAATTATTCAACATTCACTGGACGAATTAAATCAGACAGTTCAGCGAATCCTGGAAACAATCGAATAACACTGAACTTTCGACAAAGCGGGAGGGATCAACTCTGGTAGGAAGGTGGGAAGAAGTGTCTGTGAGTGAAGACAATAGAAACTTTTTTATTCGTATCCTTGATTGTTTTTAATTGACTGTGATGGGATAAAGATTCCAAAAGAAGAAAATCGTTACAGTACAGAAAAGAATCATTTTTTTATTATAGATTTTGATGGGTTCGATTTTTTTTGGCGCGGTTTTTGACCGTTGAATAATCACAATGTTACAACAATATCTATCATGTTTGTTCTGTCCAATTAAAAGAGTCGCTTGTCATGGGATGATTTCACTAAGAGACAAGAGGAATTTGAATAATTATACAATAACACGCTCTTGTTAGTTATAAAGTTGTTCGGATTCCATCCGTTGAACTGTTGTTGTATTGCAATTCGCTTTGCTTCCTCATTAAAATATTTTAATTACACTTGAATGAATATTCAAAAGTTCAAACAGAACTCCCAAACCACCGGGAATTATTAATATACACCCCCCATTTTCGACAATCCCTCCTGCCAACCACTTGCAGTATTATATTAATTTAATTGAAATTACAACCGCTTACAATTGATTTAACATGATGAAATAGAATCATTTTTAGTTTTTCAAACACAATCATTAATCTAGTATATTATCGAAAATCGTATCTTCGATAAACTGAAATGTCCCCAGAAAATGGAATATATAATCCCAATCAACTCCCTGTGGGAAACTAACAATCTTACCGTGACTTTGACATGTAATGAAAGCTGGTGACATGTGACATGTACGACTAAATAACATTCATTTGGAGTAACACTTCCCCTAGAATGAGCTCACAAACTAAATTTGCATAACATACATATACAAGATTGAACTCCTTAAAATCGAATACTTTCGAATTTATTTTATAGTTTCACCCCCTACAATACCAGATGTGTCTCTTTATAGCTAACTAACAATAAAATAAAGATTTATTCGTTGATTAAATTTGACAAGAAATACAAAAATTTCTAAATTGTCTGTTTTAATTGAATTAATAATCGATATAATTAAGATAGTTAATAAAATAAACATTAATCAGTGGTGGTAATGATGAAAAGGGGAAAGGCGATTTGGTGAAGAACGTATGCACATGGCAGAGCAATTTCAGAGATTTCAGGCAAACATCTTACGCCCTTCTGAACGTATGTCAGTTACTGACTTACAAGTTCCAAGCAGATGTGTTCATTTATACAATCTTGTTCCAAGTTTTACATCTAGTTAGTGGTATATTCAAGTATTATTAGACCAACCGAGAAGTTGCACAATTAAAATAGATTTCTTGTTATATAATTATTCAAATTCGTACATTATTCTTTTATTGTTTATCAGTTTATCACCAATGTCAAGTTATAAAAAACGAAACGTAAAAATTGTCCAATGATATCCGTAAAAGACAATGAATATTTATACAAACACGAATACTCCACATTATATTTGAAGGGGGAGAAAAAAGCGCAATTTCGATAATGAAAGCTCGATCAAAACTAAGCTCTACTGACCTAGTTCTCTGAGATGCACCCTAGTATATGAATAGAGGCAATGCAGTTTGCGCATAGTTGCATTGCACTAAGTTTGTCAATTTTATACCCTCATGTAATTTATTCTATCAATTGATCATAGAATTTTTCACTTATTCGTGTTTAGCTGTTTTTCATACCCGCCAAACTACGATACTTCCGCCACGAGACCAGGCGCGAGTACCTATAGTTTTACTTATTGTAAAAGGGTGTTTGAAGTCGGGGGCGTCAAAATCGATTGTTGTATAATTTGATTTTGCGAGATATGTAGTTTTAGCATATTTTTTAGAAATCGTTGCTAAATATGGTCTTTTAAGAGTATACTGCAGCATGTGTAAGAGACGACACAAAGGGACGCCATAAAGTTGTCTATAGAGCGGCGTCGATATGAAGAGAGCCGGCCCTGATGATAAGCTATCATGTTTTCAATGTTGCATATTTATTTGTTCAAATGTTAACAAATTGACCTTTATCAGATAATGGTTTTTCCTGTATCCTGTATTTGGGTTTGTTGTACAAAGAATCTTGTTCAGTTCTTAAATCGGTATTTATTTTTTATCCGTAGACAAGCAATTTTTATTCTTCTCGTTACAGGTAAGAAAATGTCGAAAATTGTATAAATGTATATCGTATTACCTAATTGTATTATGTATGTATATATATGTATATAGATAACCTCAATTTTCGGGGAAATACCGACCGAAATTTTAGCTAAATCTGCACTGTTTCCATGTTGCTAGTTCGCACCTGTTGACAATGTTTATTGGGTTTCTTTTCATTCTCTTTTCATTTTTAGCGTACAGAAGATGTTTATACCGCAAGAATGCCTAGACCAACTGAAATGTTCTGTTTGCAATCAATTATTATCACTGTATCCAATTCATATAACAAGATATGACAAAAATCAGCTGCTGTCGGTATGTGGTCGTTGCAAAATACCAGAAAAAGGGAACTATTTAAGATGTGAAATCTATGAAGTTTTAGATAAAAATGTGTTGTTTCCATGTATTAATAAACAGGATGGTTGTATGAAAGAATTACTACCAGAAGATGTAAAACAACACGAACTGTTATGTCCATATCGACCGATACCATGTTTCATCAATAGAACAAGTAAATGTAAATGGACTGGTCAATATAGAAATTGGTTAGAACATTGTGAAGATAAACATTCCGAGTTGATTTCAATTGATAATAAGTTTCAAATAAATATGAATGAAGATCATGACCAACAAGATATTCTAAAATATAAAGGAGAAGTTTTTGTATTACAACATTATTTTGTTCAAAAATCGAAATATTTGCATTGTATGATTGAGCCTTTGGGATTTGGTGACCAATTTAAAATATATTATATTAAAATTAATTTAGAAACAAATAATACAATGGTTATTGTAAAATTTCCAGAAATTACTGTTGGTGAATTAAATCCAAAACTTATCGATATTAATACTGAAAGTTTATGTAAAAATTCTGAAACTGTAACCTGTACGATTACAATATCTGACGATAAAGATAATTCAGAGTTTAATTATTATATTGGTAATAATGAATTAAACAAACAAATTTTGGCGAATTTAAGTTGTGCAGTTTGTTCGGAATTTATGACTTTACCAGTATACCAGTGCCCATCTGGCCATTCAGCGTGTTCTAAATGTAAAGGTAAAAAATTTAAAACATGTATCAACAGCTCCGCTAAAGAACAAAATAATTCTACAAGTTATTCAAATGAGAAGACTTCTAGTGCCACTACTTCTGGTGTATTTACAGACTGTACTACAAATTCATCTAATATAAATCTTGAAAATATAATCCAATTGATCGATTATCCTTGTAAATTTGAAAAATATGGTTGCACATATATTGCAAAATCAAATTCCATTGATAATCATCAAAAATATTGTTTATATAGTCCTAATAATTGTCCATTAAAAGACTTTACTAATTGTGAAAAAACTGTTCGCTGGAAGGATATTTCTCAGCACATCTTTGAAAAACATAATGAAAATATAATGAAAACGAATAATATATCTGTTCCGATTGATATTCAATCAGCTAAACTTATTAAACATTATGAAATTGTCAGATTTTCTGGACATTTATTTAAATTAACCTTTCAATTTAAAAATGGTAATTTTATGTGGATAATGCAATTAATTGATCTGCCTAAAGATACATATAATTTTAAATTTGAACTTGATATAATTGATAATAGTAAGCATGATAGAAGAATATTTATTCGAGGACTGTGTGCCTTTTTAACAACTATTGAAGAATGTGTTAAGACTTCTCATTGTATTCTGTTAACTTTACAACAAGTCAAAGATTTGATGTACAACAATGTATTGAACTTTAGAGTACGTATTGTAGAATGATTTCTGAAAATAATTGTATTGACTATTTCACTCATAGTAATTATAACCAATCACATTAATACAATTAGATGTCAAATGTCAACGGTCAATATGTGAACTGATTATAATTACTACAAAAACAAAGTTATCAGGTTTTTAGGACTAATTTATTGTCATCAATCTGCAGAAGTCAGCAGATTGATGACAATAAATTAGTCCTAAAAACCTCATAACTTTGATTATAATTACTATTCGCGAAATAGTCATGCTAGATACCACTCGAGTAATCGTGATTTTGTCAAAAAAATTCTCTTAAACATTGTTGTCTTGAGCAGCATTACTCGAGCCAATAGGTCTCTTTATTACCAAAGATAAAAACACTCTCTCTAAAGAAACCAATTGGCACTCGTATGTTACTAGACAACGCTGTCGAGAAAACTTTTTTTTTTGACAATATCACTCACTTTTGTGATATTAGTGTTGACAATAATTTACGTTTAATAAAGTTGTGGAATTTGTAAGATGTACTTTTTTCAATAAGGATATAGTGGATCGGCAGGACCGGCTGGACAGTGCCGAAGGATAGGGGGAGATTTCTCCGGGGCCAACTTTGTTTTGGGATCCACTAGTCGACTTAACTTTGTTTGTTTTGCACAAAATAAGGAAGTCGGTTAGAGCACTGGTCCTCGAGTTTGGCCCTATAGATTAGCAAAAATCTTGAATTTCACACTGTAGGGGTACTGTAAATCCTTTTGTGTATATGTTAACGGCAATGTGCGAAATTAGGTAATTCGCGAAATGTCGAGTCAATTTGCGAAATAACTGATATTATAATCTAGGTATTCTGCAGAATGTCCACTGAGTCAGGCAAAGTGAAGTCGAACATGGCTATTCTTTTTTACTTCAACTAAGCAGTTACTAGATAGCAATCGATTTTGGCGCCCCTTATATAGATAATATAATCTGATTTTGAGAAATATGTGTATTTACTTACGTGTAGTATATTTTAAATAAAATTGTCGCTAGGTATGTATGGTCTCTTAAAAGTACTGCAGCATGTGTAGGGTGCGACATAAAGTTGCCTGCATAGGGGCGCCATAAAGTTGTCTGTATAGGGATATCGATAGGTATACCTTGAGCCGGTCCTGATGATATATAGATAAGCTCTCATGTTTTCAAAGTTGCATATATATTTGTTCAAATTTTAATCGACCTTTATCAGTTAATAGGTTTCCTGTATTTGGGTATCTTCTACAAAAAAAAGTTTGTTCAGTTTTTAAATCTATATTCAATTTTAATCAGTAGCCAAGTAATTTTTCTTCTTCAAGTTACAGGTAAGAAAACGTATATAAATTATGTATTTATCGAAAATTGCATAAATCTATACGATATATTGATGGTATTATATCTATGTTATATAACCTCAATTTTCGGGGAAATACCAATACAACAATTTCACTAAGGACAAATATACTCCTAGTCATTAGATGGTGCGCCACTGTTTAGGGCTACTTGAGTAAACAAAAAAAATTTACTCCTTTATAAATGTTACTGTCCGGAGTGGGGCTGGGTTTTTGGGGCGGTAATTAGGTTCTCCTTTCTCCCTTAAGTTAATAATTTGGCAGTTATGCACATTTTCCAAACCTCCTTATCTAATACTTTTAATATTGGTTTTCAGAAAATGTTTCTATCACACGAATGTCTAGAAGAATTAAAATGTTCACAATGTAAACAGTACTTATCGTATTTTCCAATATATTTTGCAAAAGATGAAGACAATACATTGCCATTTATTTGTGGTCGACATCAGCCACCTAATGAATCACAATATATACGAAATAGAATCTATGAAATTTTGGCAAAATCCGCATTGTTTCCATGTATTAATAAACGGAATGGTTGTATGGAAGAGTTACTACCAGAAAATGTAAAACAGCACGAACTCTTATGTCCATATCGACAGATACCATGTTTTATCAATAGCACAAGTGAATGTGAAGGGACTGGTCAATATAAAAATTGGTTAGATCATTGTGAAGATAAACATTCTGAATTGATTTCAGTTGATAATAAGTTTCAAATAAATATGAATGAAGATCATGATCGACAAAATATTTTAAAATATAAAGGAGAAGTTTTTATATTACAACATTCTTTTGATCGAAAATCGAAATATTTGCATTGCTCAATCAACACTTTGGGATTGGGTGACCAGTCCAAAACATATTATAATAAAATTAATTTAGAAGCAAGTGATACTATGGTGATTGTGAAATTTCTAGAAATTACTGTTGGTGAATTAAATCCAAAAATTATCGATGTTAATACAGAAAGTTTATTTAAAAATTCTGAAGCTGTGGTCTTCACGATTACAATATGTGACAATAAAGATAATTCAGAGTCTAATTATATTGATAATAATGAATTAAACAAACAAATTTTGGCAAATTTAAGTTGTGCAGTTTGTTCTGAATTGATGACTCTACCAGTATACCTGTGCCGGTCTGGGCATTCAGCTTGTTCTAAATGTAAAGGTGAAGAATGTAAAAAATGTATCAACAGCCCCGCTAAGGAACAAAATAATTCTACAAGTTATTCAAATGAGAAGACTTCTAGTACCACGACTTCTGGTGTATTTATAAACAGCTCTACAATATCATCAAGTACAAAACTCACTAGTACTAACGCCTGTTCAAGCGTATTCGAAGGGAGTTCTACGATAGAGCCTTGCCCTGCTACTAGTTCTTCTGGCATATTTGGAGCTAGCTCTACAAATTCTTCTAATATGGGAACTTCTACTACCACTACTAATTCTGGTATGTTGGAAAATAGCTACAACTCTTTTAAACATAAAACTTGTCATTGTCATTAGCAGATAATTTTATAAATTTTTCAGGGTATGACGCTACTAATGGTACTGCTAATAAAGCTAGGTCATTAAAGTTGGCAATGAGAAGAATTACGTGTGGAAATAATTCTGCAAGTTGTTCAAATATGGAACTTTTTAATACTAATACCTCGACGGGTAGATTCAGAAATCAAAATTATTCGGACGCCAATACTCCCACGATTGGATCTGGAGATACCTATGCAAATATTTCAATTCGACAATTCTCTAGGCAAGGATTACTCAGTTCACCATTTTCCGTCATGGCTGTATCTAATATAAATCTTGAAAATATAATCCAATTGATCGATTATCCTTGTAAATTTGAAAAATATGGTTGCACATATATTGCAAAATCAAATTCCATTGATAATCATCAAAAATATTGTTTATATATAATAATTGTCCATTAAAGGATTTTACTAATTGTGAAGAAACTGTTTGCTGGAAAGATATTTCTCAGCACATCTTTGAAAAACACAATGAAAATATAATGAAAACGAATAATATATCTGTTCCAATTGATATTCAATCAGCTAAACTTATTAAACATTATGAAATTGTCAGATTTTCTGGACATTTATTTAAATTAATCTTTCAATTTAAAAATGGTAATTTTATGTGGATAATGCAATTAATTGATCCACCTAAAGAAAAAAATAGTTTTAAATTTGAACTTGATATAATTGATAATAGTAAGCATGGCAGAAGAATATTTATTCGAGGACTGTGTGCCTTTTTAACAACTATTGAAGAATGCATTAAGACTTCGCATTGTATTCTGTTAACTTTACAACAAGTCAAAGATTTGATGTACAACAATGTATTGAACTTTAGAGTACGTATTGTAGAATGATTTCTGAAAATAATTGTATTAATAATAATTTACGTTCAATACAATTATTTTCAAAAGAGCAACAAAAAGATGGAATATTCTGTCCTAGTTTTTCATCGTTTATATAAACTTTTTACTATTATTTTCGAAAATAAGAATTATTAAAAAACTGCAACCAATCTTGAATTTTCATTCAGTGCCCCAAAATTTATTCAATAATTTACTTCTCATAAAGAATAAAAAAATAAAGGTCAAAATTTGTTGTTCAGTGTAATTAAGTTTTTTTTATAGTTTTGAAATTTTAGGATGCCCTTCTTTCAATAAGGATTTAGTGGATTCGCAGGACTGGCTGGACAGCGGCTGAGGATAAGGAGAGGCCTCCCCGGAGCCAACTTCGTTTTGTTGGCCCCTGATAGTCTTTAATTTGTTTTTGTATAAAATACGGACAATGATCTGAAACGAAAGTCAGCTGAAGTACTAGTTATTATCCCCGGGGACAAAGTCCTCCAGTTCGGCTCTTCAGATCAGCAAAACTATGTATTTCTAAGGATTTCACACTGCATTCGTACTGTAAATTCTTTTGTGTTTATATTCATCTGTCTTGTTTCATGCTGTGGGGTAGATCTAATTATGCACCATGATTTGTAATTCATTGAAGATACCAAAAATTGCCAAGATAGCTTGGATAGTGTGCTCTTGTTTCTGAGAATAAGGAGGATGAAATTTTTGTAAAATTTGTTTGAGAGGCACTAGAATAAGCATTGATATTGTACATGTTACTGGAGAGCCTATGCATAGGAATTTTGAACGGGGATTGATAGGGGGAGATTTCGCACGAGCCCAAATTGGCATTGGGGGCCCATCCATAGTCTTTTAAATTTTTACACCAGTCCGGTCATAATTATGGAAGGTCAGTACAACATAAAGTTGTCTGTATAGGGGCGTCGATATACTTTCAGCCGGACCTGATGATAAGCTTTCATGTTTTAAAAGTTGCATATTTATTTCTTCAAATTTTACCAAATTGACCTTCATCAGTTAACGGTTTTCCAGTATTTGGGTTTTATTTGTTGTACGAGGACGGTTTGTTCAGTTTTTAAATCCGTAATCAAGTTTTATCGCTAGCCAAGTATTTTTTCTTCTTCAAGTTGCAGGTAAGAAAATGTATATAAATTATGTATTTATCGAAAATTGTATAAATGTATACGATATATTGATGGTATTATATCTATGTTATATAACCTCAATTTTCGGGGAAATACCGGCACAACATTTTTAATAGGACAAAATATATCCCTAACGATTAGATGGCGGGTGGCGGGCCACTGTTGAGGGCTACTTGGGTAGAGCAAAAAATCATCTCCCTTATAATTGTTACCCTTCGGAGTTGGGCTGGTTCTGTGCGGCAATAATTAGGTTCTTCCTTTCCCTTTAAGTTAATAATTTGACAGTTATGAACATTTTTCAAATCTCCTTATCTAGGTAATAGTTTAATATTTGTTTCCAGAAAATGTTTCTGTCACACGAATGTCTAGAAGAATTAAAATGTTCACAATGTAAACAGTACTTATCATATTTTCCAATATATTTTGCAAAAGATGAAGACAATGAGTTACCATTTATTTGTGGTCGACATCAACCACCTAATGAAACACAATATATACGAAATAGAATCTATGAAATTTTGGCAAAATCCGCATTGTTTCCATGTATGAATAAACAGAATGGTTGTATGGAAGAATTACTACCAGAAGATGTAAAACAGCATGAACTCTTATGTCCATATCGACCGATACCATGTTTTATCAATAGCACAAGTGAATGTGAATGGACTGGTCAATATAGAAATTGGTTAGAACATTGTGAAGATAAACATTCCGAGTTGATTTCAGTTGATAATAAGTTTCAAATAAATATGAATGAAGATCATGATCGACAAGATATTTTTAAATATAAAGGAGAAGTTTTTGTATTACAACATTCTTTTGATCGAAAATCGAAAGATTTGCATTGTTTGATTGAGCCGGTGGGATTTGGTGATCAGTCCAAGACATATTATATTAAAATTGATTTAGAAGCTAGTAATACTGTGTTAACTGTGAAATTTCCAGAAATTACTTCAATTATTCCAAAAGTTATCGATGTTAATATTGAAAGTTTAATTAAAAATTCTGAAACTGTAGTCTGTACGATTACAATATGTGACAATAAAGAGTCCAAATATATTGATAATAATGAATTAAACAAACAAATTTTGGCAAATTTAAATTGTGCAGTTTGTTCTAAATTGATGACACTACCAGTATACCAGTGCCGGTCTGGGCATTCAGCTTGTTCTAAATGTAAAGGTAGAGAGTGTTCAAAATGTGTCAATGGTTCCGCTAAAAAGCAAAATGATGCCACAAGTAATTCAAATAATACTACTTCTTCAAATAAAAAACCCACCAGTACCAACGTCTTCCCAAACGCATTCGGAGGTAATTCTACAACAGGGCCTTTCACTGCTACTAGTTCTTCTGGCATGTTCGGAGCTAGCTCTACAAATTTTTA
This sequence comes from Iselma pallidipennis, assembly GCA_037464855.1. NCBI lineage: Eukaryota > Metazoa > Arthropoda > Insecta > Coleoptera > Meloidae > Iselma > Iselma pallidipennis. Next base: position 2,200 of record JAZBHA010000184.1, on the reverse strand, counting down.
TAATATGGGAACTTCCACTACCACTACTAATTCCGGTATATTTGAAAATAACTCGACGAGTTTTATAAATATAAAGCTCCTCAGTACCAAATACTTTTATACATGTTTCAGGATCTACTAATTTTTCAAATCCAAAATTTACATCTGGAAATCATTCTACAAATTCTCCAAATATGGGGCCATATAATATCGGAAGTCAAAATTATTCCACTGCTTTTGGAGGATTTGGAGCTGGAAATACCTCTGCAAATGTCTCAAATTCACAATTTCCTGTCGTTGCTATGTCTAATAGAAATCTTGAAAATATAATACAATTGATCGATTATCCTTGTAAATATGAAAAGTATGGTTGCACATATATTGCAAAACCAAATTCCATTGATAATCATCGAAAATATTGTTTATACAGTCGTAACAATTGTCCATTAAAGGACTTCACTGCTTGTAAAGAAACTATTTGCTGGAAAGATATTTCGCAGCACATCTTTGAAAAACATAATGAAAATATAATGAAAACCAACAATATATCTATTCCTATTGATATTCAATCAACTAAACTTATTAAACATTATGAAATTGTCAGATTTTCTGGACATTTATTCAAATTAATCTTTAAATTTGATGTTAATTTTTATTGGATAATGCAACTAATTGATGTGCCAAAAGAAACAAATAATTTTAAATTTGAACTTGATATAATTGATAATAATAAGCATGATAGAAGAATACTTATTCGAGGATTGTGTGCCTCTTTAACAACTATTGAAGAATGTATTAAGACTTCTCATTGTATTCTGTTAACTTCACAACAAGTTAAAGATTTGATGTGCAACAATGTATTGAACTTTAAAGTACGTATTGTAGAATGATTTCTGTAATAATTTTCGTTTAATAAAGTTTTGAAGGATATAAGATGCCCTTCCCAAACAAACTCACTCTCGGGATTAAATGATACATTTTTGTCCTTTGGTATACTACTTGGTGGCAAGCTTCTAGGTACATAGGCGAGAGGGAGAGAGAACACTTTATAGAGATTTTGTATAAGGGCAACAGTGACAAAAACGTACAACGTGAAGGGAGGGGGCTTCTTCATTGTCCAGTGCAGGTAAACACACCAATTTTCGTCTCTGTTACACTTATACAAAATCTCTATAGAGTGTTCTCACTCCCGACCCAGCCTCTTTTCGCCTATGTACTTAGAAGCTTGCCACCAAGCAGTATAATACATATACTATTATGTAAATACATATACTATTTTGTAAATACAGTAGAACGTTATAACAACTTTTAAGGGACCTGGAAAATAGTGACGTGATAACCGAGTTCTACTGTATTTATGTAAATGATTTACCAAATTTGTGACTTCCTAAAAGGATAGTATACGATTTGCGTTGATTAACTTCTTCAAATTCGAATTCCTACAAAATTGAGGATGTTTTCAACACTCCTTTTTAAGTGTTTTTGAAGTTGCATATATGGTTTTATTTTTGTATTGCTTCTGTTTGAAAAATCAACAAACGAATTTCAACGAAATATTCATCGAGTTCATTGCAACACGTGCTTTGGTTGTTTTGTTTATTCGTTTACTCACGCAAATTTGGAAAAACTTGTGAGTTTATATCGAAATTTTGTTTGGAGGTAAGAGAATTTTCTTAAAACTAAATATTTTATGTTAATATTAAGTAAATGCTATAAAAATAATCAAATAACAATGCTTATATCTAACCATCACATTTCCTTTTTAACGGAATCAACTCCCGAATGTATTCGGTAATTCACCGAAATAAGACAATGAGTGTAGTTGAAACCAAATTAGGGGTTTTGGGGAGGCAATATGTGAGACAAAAATTTTGCCCCTACAGATTGAAATGGGGATGGTTTGGGGGAGCTTACTCCTAAGCGGGAGGGCGACTTTTTTAATTTGGTTATTCTTGTCGGTAGATAAAATTTCAACTTCGTGCGACCACGGGAAGTGCAAAATTTTCACGATATTATTGTCCTTATTTCAATAGTTGAGTATAAGACCTCCAAGAATTTTTAATTTCAGGAAAATGCATCTACCACTCGAATGTTTAGAGCAATTGAAATGCTCTCTCTGCAATCAATTACTATCATTATTTCCAATCCATATAGGGTGACCAACTCTCCCGTATTTTCCGGGAACTCCCGTATTTCAGCTCATTTTTTAGGATTCTCCCGG